>JAMKCH010085643.1:0-40963 GCA_023653785.1 Ophioderma brevispina
CCGACTCACCTTCCTTAAAATATATGTGATCGGCTCATTACAGGATGTAACATTATATACCCTCTTGAGTAACCAATCAAAATATATCTTCTGTATATATGTATGCACAGCTTTTCTTACCTTTCCTCTGATTGGCTAATGATAAGCCCATGAATAACCAATCAAATTGACCGATCAATTGACTGGTAGTGCCCATCATGGGTTAACCCTTGTCTACCCAAGGGTGGTGCTACCCCTTTAATTTCACTAACAAAACCAATGCTGGGGAATTTAGCACTTATTATAGACACATCCCAAATAACTCCCCACCCTGAAATTTGTTTATCAAGTTCAAACGATACATTGTGTTATACATTATGAGATATGATTAAAAGCTGTGTTTATTAAGGCATATTTTGACACCTCATTTGTGGCGATCGAGTTAAAGAGACATGAGGAGATTTCCAGAAAGAAGCGCCCCCAATTTTTCTCGAACCCCATTTTTTTACATATTTAGAATGCTTATCAATGTATTAGATCACACCTTAAGTGAATAAGCCGAATACGCCGTCTTTATGTAATAAGATGATGATTTAGTACTTTCTGTCGTGCACGACAGAAAGTCAAAGCATTGTTTTCTATGGAGAACGATTACGATAGCAGGCAAGTTCAAAACAAGGTTTGCGGTTTTCTTTTGCACCTGTTTGTCCAATAAACCTTTGAAACGTTCTCGGTAGGTGGTCTACAACCGATCCAGTGAAATTTGAGAGAAATTCTTATCCTAAAAAAATCTCCTCCTATCACTTTAAGTATTGGGAAGTTATGCCCACTTGACTGAACCCACCCCAGGATTTAAAAGTTGCAGTTAAACTTATTTTGCAGTGCAATCCTCTTATTCTCTGCATGAAAAATTAATATTCTCTATCAGGTCAAGAACTCTTCAACCTACTTCTTTCCACCAAGTTACATCATTATACGCCTTACAGAATTCCAGATAACTTGTATACACGCCTTGCGGGAAATTTTTTAAATTATGCAAATTAGATACTTAATTAGCATAATTTACGCCCAAAATCTAATCAGGTCGAGAACTCATCAGCCCACTTCTTCCCACTAAGTTACATCATTGTAGCCCTTACGGAACTCCAGATAAATTGTACACAAAGTGGATTAACATTTTTATCACGGACGGATGAACACTGCTCATTTCATAGCCCCCCCGTTCGGCGGGGACAAAAATGCCCACTTTTTGAAAAAAAAATATGCCCCTGGGGTGTTTATTACAGACAATATATTGTAACATTTATGCTCATACCCCCAGAAATAGGGGGAATATTCCAAATTGTTTACTAAAATGCACACAAGAACAGTCCCTTGGGGAAGTGAGACCCTCCTTTGAGCAGACAAGGGTTAAGATTTCACAGCATGCTGTGTGCAATTGCCACAGTCAGTTTGCTCCAGAGGATACTGAATGTATCTATGGTGCAATGCTTTAAAGGACACAGGGGATTTTCTGAAGATACAAATTTCTCTTAAATGTGAACTTGATTGGTTGTAGGGCACCTACATACCAAGAATGTTTCAAAGATTTATTGGGCAAAAAAGTAGAATGGAAAATCATAAACCAAGGTTTGAACATATCTGCTGTCACAAATCGGCAGAAGCATACTCGGGATTTTCTGTAGTGCACAAGAGAAAACACTAAATCTTTTATCTAAGTGCATACTGCCTGTAAGCTTCTGAACATGCACATGCAATGAAATAACCAATAACATTTAAATGGTGGCAATAACACTTTGCCCAGCTGTTTTTTGCAATTTGTTCTACCCTTTATTAAATATCATGAAGTTGCACACACAGACGCACATGCACGCACAACATCCCCGAACATTTTTGCCCCAGTTGGGAACAAAAATGGTGGCATAAAAAAATCAAGACAATTTTTCTGACCATTAGGGGTCGGAAAAAAGTGGGTATGCACACCACTAAACGCATGTTGCATTTTTGAAGCTTTTTAACCATTGGGGACTATGTGCTATGCCATGTCACAGAAAAAACAGGGATGTCCCCCATTGGCAAGGGTTCCCTGGTTTTCTTATAAATACTTGTGTGTCCTTGAATTCAGTATTTGTGCGCGCACACACACACACACATGCACCGCCCATGGCCCCAATCACCAATATACTCTTGCACATTAGTGCAAATTATGACTCTGACAAAATGTCAAAATGGTCAACAATTTGAAAGCATCTTGATTTGTGTAAGCATGTGTTCAAAATTGTCAACATGAACCTGTATGAAGCATATTTGCTCTTTGCATAGTTTTGCCATTGGCAGTGCTATGAATGGGAGCACTTAAGTAGCAGTTTGATTTGGGTTCAATTCTCTCTAAACACAAAACAAATTACCCTACAAGAGGTGAATACATTGCTATGTGACACCCTAGTTTGAGGCTTTATCTGCCAATGGCAAAATATGCAAGATTGATTTGTGGCTGATGCAGTGTTTCAAAACACTGTCACATGACACTGTGGTAGCTATTGAATTTGGTGAGTCAACAGAACCTGTGTGGAGCATATATTAATTTTTTTCTGAATCATGTGTCACACACTGGCACCTGACCCTGTTGCGGGCATATTGAATTTTTGTGCGAGCATGTGTGCCAAAAATTATCAACATTCACCTGTGTGGAGCTCTTGAAATTTGTGCCGAGCACTGTTCCAAAATTATCACAACTGAACCTGTGCGGCGCATACTGAAATTTGGGTGCCCAGCATGTGTCCAAATTGTCAACATGAACCTGTGTGGAGCATATTGAATTTGGTGCTGAGCATTTTGTTCAAAATTGTCACCATTAAGCTGTGTGGAGCATTTGAATTTGTGCTGACATTGTGTTCAAAATGCACCATGAACCTGTGCAGAGCATATTGAATTTGTGCTGAGCATGTTTTCAAAAATTGTCAACATGAACCTGTGTGGAGCATATTGAATTTGTGCTGAGCATGTTTTCAAAAATTGTCAACATCAACCTGTGTGGAGCATATTGAATTTGTGCTGAGCACGTGTTCAAAAATGATCAACATGAACCTGTGTGCAGCATATTGAATTTGTGCTGAGCATGTGTTCAAAATTGTCAACATGAACCTGTGTGGAGCATATTGAATTTGTGCTGAGCATGTGTTCAAAATTGTCAACATGAACCTGTGTGGAGCATATTGAATTTGTGCTGAGCATGTGTTCAAAATTGTCAACATAAACCTGTGTGAAGCATATTGAATTTGTGCTGAGCATGTTAAAAAATTGTCAACATGAACCTGTGCGGAGCATACTGAATTTGTCCTGATCATGTTGTTTTTTTTTGTTGTTCAAAAATTAATCACCAACATGAACCCGTGTAGAGCATATGAATTGTGCTGAGCATGTGTTCCAAAATTGTCAACATGAACCTGTGTAGAGCAATCTTGAATTTGTGCTGAGCATTTGTTCCAAAACTGTCAACATGAAGCTGTGTGAAGCATATTGAATTTGTGCTGAGCATGTGTTCAAAATTGTCAACATGAACCTGTGTGGAGCATATTGCATTCATGCTAACCAATGTGTTAAAAAACATGGAACAAGTACAACAAAAACAAAAAATGTGTGGTATAAAAACAGAAAAATCAAGAGAAAAAAAACTACAAGAAATAGATAAACGAGGATGGCCTATATAACTTTTGACTTTAAATTTTAAGAGGTTTACATTTCAATACTTACAAATGTGCCACTGTATAAAATACTGTATTTTTGAAATTTTAAGAATAAATTCTTGTCTTCTGAGGGCTCAATTTATTGTTTTCCAGGTGTAGAAAATATTTTTTTCTATTTTTCCAGTTTTTCCAAGTCTTGTGGAAACCCTGAGTTTATAGACACAACAGTGGTTGCAGATCTCTAACATTCTTGTGAAGATTTAATTCCTCAATTGCAATTGCCTACTTACACTTTGTTCTGGCAAGCTGCTTCTCTTGGAGGCAATCAATGCTTTTATTCTGCTCACCCAATCATTCATATCTTCAGGTGAATAAGCCTGACACACATAGAATAAACCAAAAGAAATGTGAGACTTCAATTTACTGTTAAAACAAATAAATGTGTTTGTATACAATAAGTATCAAAGCACTATTTATTCCACTGTTACTAGGATATATCACATTTTCACATGTTGAAAATTTGGCAGCCAATGATAATAATACACAGTAAACTACTCCTATAGCCCATTTCTCTACCTCTGTGCAGTGATGTCATAACCTCGACGCTTTTACGCACGCGTCAAGATATGGCGCCTTTGTGCGCATGTGTAAAAACGCTGTCGCTTTAAGCCAGCGCACACGGTTTACTGGTGCGACAATCAAATCTTGCACTGATGTCACTGCACGGAGGTAGGGAAATGGAGTATAACAGCTCCCCATTTACAAGTGGGTTAAGTTATACAAGTGAGATAAAGTGTCTTGCCAAAGCACGCAATGCCACAGCAAGGCTCAACTTCAATCACTATGAGGTAAGGTATGCTAGTCTACCAAGGGCTCAGTTCAGTAACCTTGGATGGGCACATGTCAACAGCAGCTGACCATTTATGTTCTGGGTATCATAAATCATACTAAAAATCCAGGGTGCGTATTTGCCCAATACACTGGTGAATGAAAGCTATTGAACTGCACCATGGGAATTGAGATTTTCTTGGCTCATAGTGAATGGTCTAATGATCATGAGTGTAGCCCTTTTCCAACACATGCTCTCAAAGGTTAGCTTGTACCATTGTTTTTTTTCTTTCTTGAAAATTTTACTGCTCATTCCCAGAAAATGATATCAAAATCCACCAAAGATCACATGAGAAGTAGCATTTACAAAGTGTGGACAGAGATAGATGCAATACAATAACATAAACTTATAGATGAACTGGTAGACTATAAGACTTTATAAACTATGCCAAATGAGAAAAGTGCAATTGAGTAATGTATGGATATCTTCTTGGCCATCCCAAAGAGACCAGTCACAAATCGGCTTATAACAAACCTGGTAAATAGATGTGACATTGTCTATACAGCTATGCTGTGTTAGCTCACAATTTGAATTTTCTTGAAGTTAAGGGTACAAGTCTAAACTCACAAATGGCCCTTGAAACCGTACAGAAGTCTGTTTTACTTTAGGTTTTATTGCTACCTTATAGCTTCCCCACAATCACAACACAGGATGTGTTTTGTGTAAATTACCTGTACATAAAATGTTCTTGTTCCAGTTGCCACTTCAAAAAGGTTGTCTCGTTGTGTGGATAGGCTGTATTTGAAAATAAAACAGTGAATTGAGTCATGAACTGGCAACTTAACAAAGCAATTTAACAATGAATGGCAATTAATGACTTATCACAGAAATTTTCAGGGTAAAATTGTAGATGGTTAATTCTAAACCTGTCTAAAATGGTGTTTTTTTTATCCCCAACCACATCTGGGTGCAGAGCCCTACATATAAACTGCATGAGTCTGGCTAGGAGGTGATTTCAAAGTTCCCGAAATCAATTGGGCCATACCAACTAGGAAACCACCTGCAGAATGTATCTACAGTGCTGATGATTCAGCCCATGGAAATAAGTGACTGAAGTATCTATATGAAAAGTGAAAACACCAAAATCGTTGTGTTGAGTGATGAAGACAAGGCAGATTGACCTACAAAGTGACTATACCCAAATTCAAAATCCCTTGGCCCTAATTAAAATATGTCCATGGCCATGTCCCAACATTGAAAACCACAACAATGGACAAACTATAATCTGAGTACAGAGATATATTTTATGTAGTACTTACGGAATATCAGAAACTCGGCAGGAGGTAATGTCTCTCTTAGGTATCGTACGCAATGGTAACTTGTCCTGTAAAATGAAAAAAAAAAAGCTGATTTGAATGCAAGAACAAACCTTTCTGAAGCAACAAAATGTCTTACATTTTCATGTTATTTCTACAAAAGATTCCTGTGAGGAGATTCTTTCAAGGCAATTTATTTTAGCAAAATTGATTCCTCTCCATGTATGCAATTCCATAATCACACTACAATTTTAATGCTGCGTGAGTATGCAATTTCTGACCTTATTTGAGTATGACCAACAGGCGCGGATCTAGGGTGGGGGCGGAGGGGGGGCAAGCCTCCCGGTAATTCTGCACAATCTTGCAAAATCAGCCCACTTTGGACAAGTTTAGCCTTTCAGCCCCCCGTTATTTTGACGTTTTTCAAATCCTGGATCCACCCCTGACCAAGAAACCATGCTCTCGCAGGGCCGTTCGGTCGATCTTATACCCTGATGACGGTTCAGCGCCTTAGACCTCTCGGCCACCTCGCCCTCATAGTATTGCAAATTTATTCCTACTGCTTGACACTTTTTATGTTTAAAAACATTTTCTTGGTGACTTCATGATTTCTGTATGATGAACTGTGTTCCTGATCAAGTGAGCCAAAACAAATTCTGTAGTTGTGTTTGCAAATCAAAGCTAAACTGCACTGTATAATATGGCTATCATAAGAACACCTTGATTTAAAACTATAAGATAAAACAAGAACAGAAAATTGTGACTCACAGTATCTGATTTGAAATATGAGATGCCATTCTCATCAAGTATAAAGAATCTTCTTTTCCAGTTTTTCCTCTGAAATTTAACACAAGGGATTTAACAATAATAATAAACAGTATCTCACATATAAAGAACATGGACTTACTCATCACTGAGTATTGTGTTCATGGTGTGATTATTTTCTTTCACTAAACTTCAAAATAAACCTTTCTTGACACAAGCATAATTTTAAGCTACCTAACTGAAGAACTATTCAGTTGTTCCATTTGAACTTCATACTCCCCCTGTATAAGACTCTACAGAAGAGGTTGCATTTCAAATGAAGTTATCCTGTGGGCTATTCTACTTGAAATCTACACATCTACACTCACCCTTTGAAAAACCAGAACTTTGCCGTTCTCAGCTTGCATGCTCGCTATATCAGAGAATATATAGTATGGGCTGCTTGTTTGTTATTAGCCAATCAGAAAAAATGCAAATGAGGTACTTAATATGCACATACATATGTACAAGTTTCATGTAAATCAGTAATTGTGCTCTGGTTGGAGAAGTGAAGGTTTACCTTTTTGTTGGCAAATCACCCATACACACATTCCCAGAGGGTGTATTGAGTCTATCCAACAATGCACCAGTTTTAGGAAATTTCACTTCGATAAAGTAATGTAATCCCACAAATATCCTATTCTTAACACTTAAAACACTGGGTTTTACACTCATTTTAGCCCACATACAATGCTAATACTTAGGGAATTTTCTCCATGATCATAAAATGTCTTGTGGTTCTTAAACTTCTTGTACACTTTTTATCCCAAAAGTACTGACATGTGTTTAAGCATAGTACAGTATAAGCACATTGCAATGCATTGTGGGATTGATTCAAAGCAACCTCTGCATACATCCAACAGAGACAATAGAAATTCAAGTGGTCATTCCAGCTATACTTCCTTTGGCAGAAGTAAGGAGTGGTGTCATCACTTTCATGCAGCTAATTTGCTGGCTTCGTATGCTTGCGATCACAGCTTAGACTATATCATTTTGGATTTTTTATTGCATACTTACAACACCTCCTTGCTTTACACAAAAGCCTGCTTTCATAGCTTGGTGGCTGGGGAAGGTTGATAAATTGCGATTTAAAGGTGGTGTTGGGGACGGCGTCCTTGGCCATGACCGGCTACGGCCCCCTTGATCATCGTCACTGTCACTGTCTACAGGATTCTGTGGAAAATATGGTCACAAAAGGAACATGTTATCATTATCATTTTCATAGCAGTTTATAAAGTTACAATATCCAACACTTGTAATATTATAATAACAATACTTAAATACTCAGAATCAGCGCACAAGATGCAAACTTCACAGTTGTTGAAGAGAGACTCTCCAAAGCTTTGGATGAACTCACTCCTTATTGTGAGAAAAACCACCAATGTGCAAATTCATCCAAGACACACTAGGTGTGTACTTTCCTTCTACGCAAACGTGAAACCAAACATCAGCTTAACGTAACTTGGTCTGGAACACCCTGGAGCTCTGCGATAACCCTGTCTACCTAGGAGTTACCTAGCCTTGTCCAAGGCTGGTGGGCTCTGGAGTCAAAATAATGTATCCCTTTGCTCTTTTACACATTGCTGAGACACATAGACATACTATGCTAAGACTACAGTAAAATAACATGACTTTAGTTTCAATGGTGTGTCTTATACACTAGTACATTATCAGTGGTCACTTGTAGGCAAAACAGTTAATAGCCCAATCAAATTGGTCCACTAATTATTCTAATAGCTCACTTGGGGACCAGTAATAGATTAATTTGATCTCCTCCAGTCACCAATTCATTAAGTTAGCTGGTTTCACACTTCTTGTTTCCCTAATATCTTGGTTCCATGAAAGGTGTGCCTTCACTTTTCTGGTGGCGAACAGCATAGCCTAATAATTTAGCCCATAAAGCATGATCGTGACTGTGGCAGGTATGGTAATGGTGGTGCAAGACAGCACTGAGGGAGTAATGCACTTATTTTAGGGCCATGGTCAACTTTGTGTTCAAGATAACAGATACTTGTTCAGTGACTTGAGAGTGTTGCCTGCAACCTGCAGCAAATATTCTGATTCTGTGGTTTGTTTTAAAATTAATACAGAATACATTGCCAGATTATGTATTACGAACACAAGCGCCCCAACGACTTGCTCAAGTCTAGGAGTTACCTTGGACTGCACTCCCTCTTATAAGACCCACATTATGAAGATGAAGAGTAAAGTATGTTCACACAATAACATCTGGAACAAACTCACTGACACAAGATGGGGTGCTCACCATATATATTAATAAAGGTAGATGGCGTACACCCATGTTAAAGAATAGGCGGCCATCGTAACCGTGTTTTGAAAATTATAAATATTCATTACGGCCATCCATTCGACTATCGCACTCGCATGCGCCGTAACCTGTTGGCCTGGAAATGGTACATCGTTCTATGCACATGCATGAATATATGAATAAATTGGTACACCAGATTATGGAAATCGGGGAATATATGAATAAATTGGTGCACCACGCTATGGAAATAAGTACGCACTGTGGCAACAGATGGTTACGGCTTTTGCCCTGGCATTCCCCGTCTTGTGTTATATTGAAGTCTGTGGGTGCTCACCCATATACCCTAATATCAACAGCACTGGCCATATGCTACTAATGTGCAGAGTATGCCTGCCCTGTATGAGAAAGATCAACCCATGCTAAGAAACTCATGCTGTACATGGATGCTTATCAACAATTCAATTCTGTCGGTCGCACATCCGGGTATTTGCTCCAGTTATTGCACTTACTCCCCAAATCTGGACTGAAACTTTGCATTGGAGTATATGGAGAAATTCTACTCTTTGAAAATTCTTTCAGCTTTGACGTGATGGATTAAAATTTTCTTGAAAGGTGATTGAGAGAATATCAAAATGCACAACATATAAGAAGTTGGAATTGATTTGTAAAAGGATTAGGCTGCTGCTCAGATATAATTGAATTTTCCTATTCTACACATTAGTAATCTTTCACTCCAGTATTCAGAGGGAGGGTAAGGAATAGCCTGTTTATGACACGACTGCGACCGACAGAATAGAGAAACATGTGGGAAAGAGTAATTTTTGGAGCAAATTGTCATGCTAGGAATTTACAAAGAATGTGGTTGTTGCTTTATTTTTTAAAAATTAACTTTTTATATCAAGTTTTTTTCAATGAGATAATAGGTCCAGATTCAGATCCAAGGAGAATATTTCAGCTCCTATTAGGAGCCTTGTTCACCCTGACTGCGATGGTGAGGTGTTTCTAGAAACTGAGTAGCTTTTTGTGGCAGAGATGGTAGCTGATGGTGTTACCATAAGTGAAGGTTGCCACCTCAAGATGAGTTGGTCATAAATCTTGTCAAGTTGGTCATAAATCTTGACCTGTTTGTATGCTCCCTCATCCTTGTTCATAGTGTTCTGCCCACTGCTTATGATCCATATAGCCTCCTTGAGCCACTACATTGTTTTGTCTGGTCTTGATCTATGATCCTGGCATCATTCCAACCAATAACACAAATGGTTTTTGCTTTGTTTTCTGTTATCACCAATTTGTAAGTTTCTGTTGTTCATCTTGAAACGGCAACCTTCACTTGTGGCAATCCGCTGTAGAAGTGCCACGTAATAGGATTCGTTGCCCCAGCAATCGGTCCAAACAAATCACAGGGCGCAGGACACATGCCATACAATGAAAGATTTGAATTCCCCGCGTTAAAATAAGCCTCATGATTTGTTTGGACTGATTGCCAGGACAACAAATCCTATTATGTGGCACTTCTATACCATCTTTTCCACAAAAAATGGCAGTTTCTAGAAACACCTCACCAGAGTAATCAAGGCTCCTAGGAACCAAAATATTTCTAGGGAGTACAATTTCTCCTTGGATCTGAAACAGAACCGCTTATCTTACTGAAATTTTCTTAACAATCCTGATGAATTTGTTTTTTCCATCTTGTAGCAATGAAACTGATATTACATCAATTGGCCTTCAGATGTCTGTGTGCATGAGTATTTAATGTTATGTTCCACCTTAAAACACCTTTACTTCCCAAACTTCACAGCTGGCTTCGAGTCCCCAAGGTTTCACAGCAAAGAATTGGAAGCTACAGCATGCCAGCGGTGTTCATTTTGAAAACAGACCATATCGTGTTATAATTTCAGCAAAAAACAGCCTAGGCCTGCGAGACAAGGCACCAACCTCATCTGCAATGATTTTGCTGGCTACCACTTTGGTACCAATCCACTGTACTAAAACAATAGGAGCCCTGGGTCTGAAGTGACCCAGTTGGCGATTCAAGGGCTAAAGGTACTTATCAGTGGTCCACCCAAAAAAGACACAATATTTGAAATATGCAGAAGTAGTCTGAAAGTGAAGGATAAGTCTGTAGAATATGCATACATTGTAAGTTATTTTTCCTAATGCAAAATGCCCACAAAAAAACAGCAGTGTTCAAAGACTGATACAAACCTCCATTCAATT
Source organism: Ophioderma brevispina (assembly GCA_023653785.1). Lineage (NCBI taxonomy): Eukaryota > Metazoa > Echinodermata > Ophiuroidea > Amphilepidida > Ophiodermatidae > Ophioderma > Ophioderma brevispina. The sequence goes on from JAMKCH010085643.1 coordinate 11,101, forward strand.
ACGTGTTTTTGAAAGCAGTCTTATAGTACCTACACCACACATACTTCAAAAGAACTTAAAACTGCACCTTCAGGATTTGGAAGTGCATGGATTTCATTCTTGCACTTTCTGAAATGGGGAAATTGAGAAATATAGAAAAATAGACCCTACTTTGTAGGGCCACTGAGTTTTAAAATGTCATGGATAACTGAATGATTTTAAGGGGAGAGGATGAAGCAATCTTCCTTCATGTGAAATAACAATTGTTCAATCATGCAGAACCAAAACCAAAACAAAATGCGGCACAATTTAGAACGTGATGCAAATTGTGCCGGTCAAATCTGTAAAAACATATCAAAAATATCCACACAAGACAACAAACAGTACTTTCATGCTTCAAATATAAATGCAAATTTCATGAGTAGTGAAATGAACATTTGACATCAGTTCCTGATTTTTATATTATGCATGTCTTAATAATTGCAACAACTACCTACTAGAACTCACATGCCAAAATATAGAGACAAACAGAAATCAAGGCAACAAGATGCTTTGAATGTAACAAATGCTGAGAAACTAGCGGGACAACATCACCATGATGCCCATGAGGCAAAGGTCTCACCTTTGCTGAAATTGTGAGTGTCCCACTGGCAGGGTAACACTTCAGAGGCTTTTTGGGTAGATGTGCCGGATGACCATCCCTCTGGAAAAGGCATGCGTAAGGGGAGGATTTAAATGGCATTGTTAGTAAGTGCACTGATGGCAAATTGTATGGGAGCGGTTTGGATGAATCTTTCAGAATTCTATTTAACATGGGCAATGCAAAGTGAACAAGATGTAGAAACATCCTTTCATGTTACAGTTTTCACCATGATTGGTAGTTCAATCTCTAGATTACTAAAATCAGTCAACCTATTTACTACAATTCTGGGTACAATATGTGCCCTTGTGTTATGACGTCTCGCGAATGTCAAAGGTCAGAAATACCTTTCAAACACAAATAAATGAGCCTTGTGCACAAGTGATCTGAATTTTATATAATAAAACAGTTTTAATGATCTTTAATGATTTGGTTCAAGAATTAGGTATGTCCAAACAACATTATCTATACAATTCAAAATTACACTTAACAATTCTAATCTTACTCAGAGTTCATTTATGTCTCCAACTAAAAGTAGCGTTCAGTTCAACGATAATATGTCCTCACAGCGAAGACTCCAAAATGACAGCGCACAAGTTCATATAAAACTCCTCAGGTAATATATTCCAAGGAATCTTCTCAGTCCTGAAGGTAATCTTGTCCAGCAGTTCAAGACGACGGGGTTTTCCCTCGACGACACTAATATTCTACAATACAGTCCAGGTATTCTACCACCATCAGTCTGTCGCTAATGTCCTCATTTAGGACCACAAACTGGAATCACCTTTTGATTCCAAAACTAAAGCTCTTTGGCTTAAAAGATGACAGCAAACAGTTTAATTAGCTTTCAAGCTCCGGCGGTCTCCAAAGTTATTATAATAATAAACAGCATTATAAATCCTGGCTCTATGTATAACACAAATCTACCATTATTGTAGATTAAAACTAGCTATAAGTTAACCAGATTACAACTGCTGGCGAATCTTCTGGCCAAGTTCTCCTTCATATATACACAATATTTCATAAAGTTCCCAAGTCTTAAAATAGGCATTACCACAGCATCATGCATAAACATGACCTTGCACTAGCTGACCAATTGGAATTCACATAAATTACATCACCTGAATTACATAACTTCACATATATAACTTTAAGGGGGAATCCCCCAGATCATGCAATGTTTTGATCTTAAAGCATAAACAATTTGACTCTGTTACTAAGTTTACATCTTGGGGAATTCCCCACTTCCCCTATCGTGCAATCTAACAGATGCACCTTGTACAAACAACACTCGGGATATTCCCCTTTTTTTTATAGTAAACAAAGTACTTTTCCTGTGAGAAAACTTTTCTCAAATAAAATTGAGAAAATAATATTTTAATCAAAATTTTGAGGGTAATATAACACCTTGCTTCATAATATGTAGAGTACATGCTCACTATGATTCCTCTACATTGAGTACATTGCAATTTAAAGGATAAAACAAGCTGGTATCACTTTATTACAGCTACTGCTGCCATTCCATCAGTGGACAACAGAAGATGATAACTGAATGATGATGATGACAACACTGAAGTATCCCCAACATCATTATACATTAAATTTTGGATCCCAATTAGGACCACTGGAAGAATCTAGTTGTGTACTGCTTTCTTATAATATATCACTTTTTCTTATATAGTCAAAATTAAATACAAAAGGAATTGATTTTCAAAATTTGCTGCTCACAAAAATCTTTAATCATGATGACCACAGCCAGGATGCCAGCTGACTTCTGTTCAGCTATTCCAGAATTATCCACAACCTCAAAGATGACACTGTGAAATTGTGTGCAACTTTTCCCCTTGAATTTGCGTGTGAATTCCCACCATAAAACTGAAAAACATACATCTCATTTCCTGCTCTTAAGCCTTCTGTGTTTCTTCCAAAAATAAAGGTTTTTATTTTTACAGTGGAATTAAAAATTACTTGGACAGGAGATACGCACACCTCTTGTAAGCGCAACAAGCTACGTGGAGGTTCGGCGCATTTTTCGACAATTATGCGTCGCGAAACGAGGTGCGATGTTCTTCCTGGCTCACGCAGTCCATGCTCGCATGTGTTCGATTCTGTCCAACAAATTATTAATCAGACTGTAGTAACACCTATTCTGATTGGCATATATACCAAGCTCCTTAGTAAGTGTACACAGAACAATGATTCTTTTAGCTTTAATTTCATACCCTACAAGTATATTTTGAATGAATGATAAAAATTTAAGAATTTCTTAGTAATTATATGCAACAATTAGGCAAAAATAATTACTTTTGCACAAACCATTATTTATTACAGGGAAAAATCTTAGACAGATGTTAGCTATATCAATGACAACACATCTGACAAATTTTAAACTTATGGTCAACATTTCAAAATCTGAATTTTTTGCATTTCTTTCATGCTAATTATGTGTAAAATATGGGAAAATATAAATATATTTGCCACATTAAAAGGGCATTGTTTTGGCATTTCTGTTGGACTCTGACTATTCTTCTAAATGATCTCCCATTTCCCATTTCATTTTATTAAGTCTTTCCACTGACGACCCAGTGGAAAGACTTAAAAATACATCGGTCCTTGGACCGCTTGTGTTGCCTGCCGCCACAGTTTGTGAATGATAGGCCTCATGTGATCTTTGACCTTAATATGTGACCTTTGACCTCATAAACAAATGAGGGTTTACATTTAACCTCCATAAACTAAGTTTGGTTCCAATTGAACGTCAACTTTTCAATTGAGGTCAATTTTACATTTTCAGCCTATCTTACAACTTGACCTCACATGATTTTTGACCTTGGTAAGTGACATTTGACCTCATCCATAATGGGGATCTGATGTTGCACCTGTGAAGCAAGTTTGGTTTAAATCCATCAAAGTATGCAGATATTGCAGGCAAATGTTAACCCTTTTTCACGACAACAACAACAGACATCGACAACAGACATCAACAACAGTGGACAAAATGATCCCCATGTGTCTTCCTGCCTTAAGGCAGGCAACACAAAAATGACACCAGGAATTCACATCGTTATTTGAAACCACACCCAGGAAGTCCAAACAGCTTTGGAGAAAATTGCCTCGGGAAGTCCCATAATTCCCCCAAATCATACTTGACATCTGGGGGGGAATACCTAATTCATATTACAAAGTGCTTTGCAAAAAGCAAGTACAACTTTGATGTAAACCTTCCAAGTTGTTCTATCTGTTATATGTGTTCTTCACATGGTCCCAGACAGTGCACAAACATATCAGCACTAAAGATTGTGACAATTATAACAGCTCCCCGTTTACCCCTGGGTTGAATAATGGCATAAGATAACTTCCCTACATCCTTGTACCCCACAACCCAACAGCAATCAGTCATCCTGAATCCGATCTAAGGTGGTTATATCAAGCATGAACATAATGATTTGAGATGTTTCAGCATTTTACACAAGTAGCATGCGTAAGGATATAAGGTGCTCATAAAAACACAAGTAGCATGTGTAAGGATATAAGGTGCTCATAGGAAAAGCAAGCAACACACACATATATGAGCACATGCACACCACTCTCTCACACACGCATGCATACAGGCTCCAACATACAGTCATACTTGGGGTCAAACACACACACATGCACACACACACCTACACACATATAACACACATGCACATACACACATCATACGCATGCTCACCTTGAAAAGAAATGCAATGGACAGTTTGTGATACAAAGACAAATTTTGAAACTTTGAAATTTCAAAGTAAAAAAGAACAGTGCAGTTTGAAGATGCATATATGTGTATCATTGTAACAAATTAACCCTCCTAATTGAGTGTGGTATGTTGTTTTGAAACACATAAATTGCTTCTCTATGATACTCCAATGAGTATAGTATATGGCAATGTTGTATGCATGCCACAATGCAGTTCTTGCTCAGGCATGTTAGCATTCCTCTACTAGCCTGCAGTTCTTGCTCAGGCATGCTAGCATTCCTCTACTAGCCTGTAGTTCTTTCTCAGGCATGCTAGCATTCCTCTACTAGCCTGGAATTTAACTCACCAAGTTTAGCCTGAAACCCACCAAGTTTCTGATTTCTACATATATTCTCCAGGGTAAATGGAATTTCCATTTGAAGGGTATCTGTTGGGAATTTTAGACATCCCCTTTTTTTTGTTAAATATTGTTATACATTGAAAATAAAGTATAATTGGTGTCAATTATATCACAAATTATCCTTAACATGGGCAAAATAAATCTTGTCAAGACAAGGGAAAGTTCACAAAAATGAGGGAAATGCTACTTAAAACTAAAAGAATCTGACGACATTATGGAAAATCCAAATACATGCTTAGTTAAATCTTGTTAGGGTGAGTAATAAAAAAAGGCTTAACTTAATGGAAGAATATTTCCCTTTTAACAAACATGTCATGAAAAAATTGATGCATCAGGCAATAAAAGAACAAGGCATTTCTCGAACCACAAAGGTCCCCTGCCCCTCATGTTAGTAAAAGGAGGAAACATAACTTTAAGATCACAGGGAGGATTGTGATGGGACCCATACAACCACTTGGATGACTGCACATGACCTTCAAAATTTCCAACACTGAATGTTGACTACATCCACCAAGTTTCATGACTGTACAACCATTTGCAGTGATTTAACCTCAGATGAAACCAGATGACCTGGGAATGACCTTGAAAAAATAAGCATCAAATATTGACTACACCCACCAGGTTTCATGGCCATACAGCCATGTACAGTGATTTGACCTTGGATGACCCTGCATGACCTTGAATTGACCTTAAAAAAATTTTGGCACTGAATGTTGACCACACCCAACAAGTTTCATCATCCCACCATGTATTTAGAGATTTGACCTTGAATGACCCCACATGACCTTGAAATTACCTTCAAAACTTTTGGCACTAAATGTTAACCACACCCACCAAGTTTCATCATCCTACCACAATTGACAAGTTTTATAGCAATTTTCCCATTTTTGACTGTATTTGACCTTTGACCCATTCCAAATGACCCATCTCCGAACTCATCCACTGACTAGGTTTGGGAGACATCTATGGTGCGAAGCTGGACACCCATACGTGCTTAGATCAAATATATCGTGTTGACAAGGTTTTGTAGCAATTTAACCATATTTTTGACCAATTTTACCTTTGCCCATGACCCGTATTTGGCAATTTCGTACAATCTTGGACGGAGCCATCCCCTACATGAGATACCTATGTTGCGAATATGGAACACCCACACTTGCTTAGATCTGAAGATAATCGCATGGGACGCACACATACCCACACACCGGAGCACAGAACGCCTAGCATTTCTATCTCCCCCTCTACCAACAGAAGTTGGTGGGGACCAAAAAGGAACCCTGTTCTGTCGTCTACCTTACCAAAAAATTAACAAAAAACAACAGTTTCTGAATACTGACACAATTCTGAAATTAAAAAAACGTGTTTAACTTTCACTGTGAATAAATGGTGTTCTTACACTTCTTACCCAATTTACGCATGAACAAGGGAACTCGTATTTACGCGATGCGTAAAAATATGTCCCCGCCGAATTTCTCGATCATTTGGAAGTGACAACGATTGCACACACACTCCCTTAAACCCGAGAACCACTAGAGAACACCCACTTAAACCATGCAAATTTCAGCCTTTTGCATTTGAGCGTTCCCCCACACTCAACCTCCATTCCCTACATTGTAAAGTGCAGTGATCCCCGGTTCAAAATTCCAGTTGATCAGAGTTGAAAAGACTGGTTTCAAACTGGAACCAGTTGAAATCCCGTTGATCCAGTTTGATATCCAGTTGAATCCAGTTGAATCTGTTGATTCCGTGACGGAAAATGGAGCAATTTTCAACTAGGTTTTACTGACGGCAGTTGAACTCGTTAATACAAGTTAACACCAGTTTAAAAACAGTTGAAACCATTAGTTCCGTCACGGAAAATGTAACAACTTTCAACTGGGATCACCTGGAATTTTGACCTGGGAAGTATGAGTGCGAGTTGAGTATATGCATACAAGAAATGACTTATTGGAATTAGGCCCTTTAAATAAATGCAGCTTTGATGGTAAGGAATAAGCATAACATTTCCATACTAAAATGCACAGATCATGTTCACACAAAAGATGTATGGCATTAACCTTTCATGTAGCGAAGGAATTTTGCACATCTGATTTACCGTTTTCAGTGAAATATCAATTTGCTCATATTTTAATTAGCTCATTTGCATAGTAAACCACATAACTAAACCGCACATATAATGTTCAAACAAAAGAGGTAGGCATAGAGCCTTTCATGTAGGTGAAGGAATTTTGCACATCCGATGTACAGTTTCAGCGAAACATTTTATGTGCATATTTACTTAGCTCATTTGCAACCTAAGCCGCATATACTCGTGCCTTCAAGTGCTGAAAACAATGCAATGCAAGTGTACTACATATGGCAAAAGAATTTGATAATCTGATCTACTGTTTCAGCAATAAATGATTACGCATATTTAATTAGCCTCATGATACCTAAGCCGCATATATCATGTACATTTCAAACGCGAAAACAATGGCATGCCAAGATTATACTTCATGTGGCAAAAGGAATTTTGCATATTTATGTACCGTTTCAGTGATCATTAAATTGCATATTTATTAGTCATTGCATAACTAAGCCGCCTATATCACACACTTTCAAATCGCAGAAAGGAAACGATTGCAGTGCCATGACTGCACTTTCCATGAAGCGAAGAGGATTTTGTGTGCCGATATATCGTTCAAAGATGCCGCATACAGGGTTAAACATTTTTATCACGGAATTCCAGGTGTTAACATTTTTCTCACGACAGACGGACATACGGACCTACAGACATACGGGGAAGACGGAGCCATTTAAGGCCCCGTTTCCGAATTAGTTCGGCGGGGGGGGAGACAATTAAAGTAATGATCATAAATATGGTAACATACAGCCTGATTACAAATGGAATATTTTAGTGCATATGTGTAAAAGGAAAATGAATAAATGTCCCAACCATCCTACCCAACTTCAAGAGCTTTCCATCAGGAACACAGATTTCTTTGTTGTTACCAAAAGCTCGATTCTTTTAAAGTGAAGGAGGAGTTTTTTTTAGGATACAAAATCTCTCTTCAAATGCACTAAAATCGGTTGTAGTACACCTATCGAGAATGTTTGGAAGTTTTATTGAACAAACAAGCAGAGAAAAGAAAAACCGCATACCTTGGTTTTGAACTTGCGCCTATCATAATCGTCCCCCATAGAAAACCATGCTTTGACATTTATGCTGTGTACGACAGAGAAATGACGAAATTATCATCTTATTATGTAAAGAAGGCGTATTCGGCTTATTCGCTTCAGGTGTGATCTACTACATTGGTAAGGCCTAAAAAAAAAAATGTGTGAGTGGCGTAACATAGAAAAAAATCTAGGGTAGGTAGGGCGGATTTTTTTTTTTTTTTTTTTTAATTTTTTATTAATTATGAAATGTCATTCAAAAATATATGACACACATAAAAACAAATGGAAAATCTTCACTTTTTCTGTGACCACATTCTTTTTATTTGTCATTTTAATGACTCAGACGGTGTTTGCCGACCGGTGGAGGCTAATCATATCGCGATAAAATGAAATATTGTTTTAGTGGTTTTTAAAACTTTTTTTCTCACACACAAAAAATAAAAATATTTAGGGTCGGCGGTTATAAAAATAGGGTCGGTCGGGGGTTACGCCATCAAAATTTTTTTTTTAGGCCTAATGGTAGGCATTCCAATATGCAAATAAACCCCGGGCTCGAAAAAAATTAGGGGTGCTTTTTCGGAATGTCCAACATGTCTCTGTAAAAAATATCATTTGCAACAGTGGGGTAACTTGGGTTGCATTTTTTACCAGCCGGCAAGAAGCATGTTAGTTAGAAAAGCAAATCTAAAATAGACTGCTGACTCAGAACATAGACGACAGGCGAGGTCAACCCTGCAGCAACATGCTCATATCTACTCTTGAGTTGAGGAAGTTGTTAACAGTAATGAGGAGCTTATGATAATAGTCCCCCATGCCAAGCCACAAGACTTATCGACTTTACAGATGAACTGGTCACGGGGGCCCTTAAACAACACAGGAAACTACTATCAACTTCTAGGAAACATGGGCAGACTTTATGATTTACAAGAACACGAACATAATTGACTCCCACACAACTCCTCTTCAAAGCTATGCTGATGGCATCAGTAGCAATCATTTTTGGCAAATCTTCACTTTTGGAGAGATACAAGAGAGTAACAAATCAATCACATCTACCAGTGTATATGAACAATAAGGCTTAAAATAGAACCTGTTGGCAACACACTTTTGACAAATATTTTAACCAGTGTTTCACTTCTCTTATTTTAAGTTTAGTGAAGATTTTACTTCATTATTTAAGAAGTTATCAAAGGGGAAAAATAAGTCAAAAAAAAAATAATTTCCTAAAGGTAATTTAAGATTACTTACTGACGTTCCACAAACTAATATTTATTTCTAGGTCATAAAATTTTCAGCTGTTTTGACCATCAGTCATTTGATGATTTTTTATAATCGGAAAATTTTTAAAAATCAGCATTTAGGTGTTGAGAACACCAAATGCGGAATGGAATTAGTTTGTATTTTAGTGGCTATTGCTGATAATATTCTTGAGCCAATTAAATACCCAAGAACCTAAGGAACTATCTCAAGACTGGCTCAGAATCAACACCTCGTGTATTGCCAGATGAGCTACACCATGCAGGGACAGCTGTGGGTGGACAGTTGTGCAAATATGAATGAAGCAGAGACATTCCTACTACTTGATACAAATCAACAGAGATTAACATCATCCAGGAATTTCTCACTTCCAAGTGTGCGGTGTTTGTGAGTGTCTGCAAGTTGGCAGAAAGGTGTTCATCACAGCAATTAACAATAATTAGTCGTCAATCATTAAATTGGCACAAAGTAATTATGTGCTCAAATCAGGACTGCATGCAACTCAAGTGTGCAGTTCCAAAAAAGTGGAGGTATGGAAGTATTGAACCGACAAATGTCTCTGCCTATACCAATGAATTGTCTGCTAAATGTTTTTCACTCATACTTTATAGTAAATTGACTTAAAAATGTAGCTAGCATGCAAGTTTCAAATTCACAAATCCATATAAAGCTCGTAGTGTATTTTTTCCTTACTGTATAGTAGACATCTTTGTGAGAATTCTATTTTTGTGATTTTTGTGATAAACTTCAGAGTGTAAAAATTAAAGCCTGCAAAAATATTTTGGACACCTGGGTTTAGCTCGGGTGTGGAATGAATAATATAACTGCAATAATTCTGCTAATATATATTACACTTAACATACTATGGAACTTCAGTTTGTGGCCTGTTGGCCTTCAGGTCAATGACTCTTCCGTTGTTCTTTACATACCTCCTACAAGCCATGTTTCATCACTTTATGGACAAATTCCACGTCGCTGCTTTGCCTGTCTTATTTGACCTTTATTTTCATCTTTCCCCGTTACAAAAAGCGAAACAAAGAGACAAAAGGATATAGGCACCAACACAGCAAAAACAAAGTGATGAAAGTGATTACAACATAAAGATTAATGCAGCCCCCCTCAAAAAAAGTGAACAAAACAGCTAAGGATGATGACCACGACAGAGCTTTATAAATTAGCCTTAAGTTATGACCCACCTCAACTGGTTGTCCTTATTGATCCACGCCACCTTACATCTGGCTTGTAACTGGTTGGTGCTTGTGTTGCTTGTCTCCTCCATTTTGAGAGTTACCAGTCTGCCCCTGTACTGATGCCTGATCTGCACTGGCGGCTGATTTATCTGGAATCTAATAAACCAAAAAATCCAAAAAAAATAAAATGCAAGCCTTCAGGCCTTCATTAATTAAGGGATGCAGCGATTGCTAAAACGACATCAACAAAAAAATCATCAAAATTCATATTTTTTAAATTTTGTTACTGGCATGGATATGCAAAAATAACCTGCAAGTGGTGTTGCTTGAAATCCGTGTATTTAAGACAAAGCGCAGAGTTTACTTTTTATATTGATTCTTTTCATTTCTATACGTGGTATCAAAATTCAGACTTGGTATAAAAAAGCCTTTCTCGGTGAAGATCCCAGATTTTAAGCGTGAATTATGCACCAGATCAATACAGTTGGACTCAAGCACAAACATTATATAAGCTTTTTTATTCTGTTGCTAGTGTAACCACAAGCGCTTTTATTGAGAGTTTGAGACGTTCATCGCGTATGTCTATTTGCGGTGAAGGAGACGGTATGACAAATTTCCTCAATACTTCTTTCTTTCACTATTTTGGTGTTGTTCTACTAAAAGCAGTAGTAATGGAATTGTACCTACTTATCTATGATTTTATTACGTTAAACAAAGGCATTTCCACATTTTTCGATTCTCTCACATATCGCTGCTAAATCCCTTTAACAAACCAGAAAGGTTCTGACAGCCTAGGTCTCACCCGCACATTGTTTATGGTTGGAACTGAAAGGTGCAACGCAGAGATTTCACATTCAGGTATGTCCCTAAAAAAAATTGAAAGTAGATTTTGGCATTGATGTAAAGCTTCCATACAAATATCCCATGATGCTTGATACAAAAAAATTGTGCAATTTCTAATTCATATAGGAGCAAATACAAAAGTCAGGCATGTTTAATTGAAAATATAAGCAATCAAATCACCTTTTTCTCTTTCTAAGACATTTCTGTAACCAAATACTGTAAAAGTGATAATTTTCGCGTGTGTAATTTCGCGTTAACATTTTTGCTTGTTTTTAAATTCGCTGTTTCAGCTATCCTACATAGACTACACACAAATAAACATGTTCGCGTTTAATTTCGCGCTATCTCAGAAGGGCGCGCGAAAAGCGTGTGAAAATTAATTGTAGCAGTGAAAATTTCCACTTTTACAGTAAAAGGTAGAATGTATTGAGTGTAATCTATATGAAATTCTATTATGACACCCAATGTTTTGGGTGCTTCAAAATTTCTAGTTGCACCTTTAAACCAAAATGACTGAACAAAAAGAAATAATGATCCAGCAGGACATTTTAAGTTTCTATATTCAAGCACACAAATTGCCGAAAGGCCGAAGGTGGTATTATTTTATAGCAGTTAGTTGATTAAATCTCCAAGTAGAAGATAGAAACAGATGTTTCTCAGCATTCTGCCTGCTTAACGGTTGCAATAAGAGAGTTTGATGGGATTCATAGAATGTGATGTGTAATGATTCATATAGATTTGACACTCCATAGATTTCATACCTTGTATTTGGTCTTCAAAGTGAAAAAATGCAAAATATTATTTGCTCATATTCCAATATAACATACATGTAGGTGCGGAATTTTGTATTTGCTCCAATACAAATTAAAAAATAGAATTTGCAGTTCTCGGCTTGTGCGCTCACTATATTCAAAGAAATATAAGCTGTGGGGCGCTCCATAAAAAACTAACTTTTAGTGACTCATACCCACATACATACACACAGACACATGCACAACGGATTGTTAAAGTGATCTGCTGGTTATGATGGCGGCCCAACGAAAATAATATCAGCTTCCAACGCGTGCAACAAGCGATTTCACTTCAGGTGTCCCTAAAAAAATCGAAAAATACTGATTTTTATCCTGGTGTATAGCTTTCCAACAAAAAATCCCCATTTGGAAAGGATTAAGCTGAGTAATGTTTCTTTGGTACAAAAATTGTGAAATTCTAACATTTTGTATAGTGAGCAAATACAAATATAGCCCTTGTTTTATAGTGAAAATAAGCATATCAAACTTCACCTTTTCTATCTTTTAAGACATTCTGTAGCCAAAAGACAAGGTAAGAAAAGTTTGAAAATCCCCATAGAAACTCACATGTTCTGGATGTACTCGCAAGCCAGAAGCAGCACAACCCACTTGCATAGCAACACCATAAAAACGACTTGTGGCAAAGACCATAGGTACAAGTCATACATTGCAAGTTGTCTACTTTGACAACACCAATGTTTATTATTTTGATATTTAATCCACATAATCAAATTAAAACAGACCATGAGGCTCTGCGATTGATTTGTTAATTGACCTGAAAATGAGGTCCAGCACAATCAACCATTTTTCTTACGTGTCGCAATAGATATCACTATGGGCACACTGCAGGCCTTAGCTAGATTACTTCCTACCCAGATAAATGCTGTCAATGCAAGCAGCGTGCTGATAAAGCTGTCTTCCTGAACACGCTCAAAAATGTCAAACATCCAGGGTTGCTACATTTTGCTGACACCAATTTTGCTGAATCGGTGGCCATCGATTGGTGGTAGCAAACATTCTGAAATCAACTCACTTCAGAGAGGGACAAGACTCTTCAAGTAAACCTTATTTACATCAAGCACATGTTATTGAAAAACATTCATCGTACAAAAATTGCAATGAAGAGACGTAAACCCAAGCACGTAAATGATATGTACGCCCTCATTTCTTGTTAAGCACAAAAAACGTATCATTGCTCATAACAAGAGTAGTTAACTGTGGAAAGAAAATAAGTTTAAGAAGTTAGAATTAGAAACAACATTAAACAACACCACCTGCGCCTACAGCCTTTCAGCCTTGGGACACCTTCTCAAATTGCTTAGAGAATAAAACCGAGATGAGCGGTATTTGTTTAACATCGGGCCGATTATGACCTTATCGGTATCTGATCGGTTATCGGAGCGGCAAATTTGCTCGTTTTGTACCGATTTTCTACACGATTAGATTAATACAAAATGTTCAAACTTAATTAAAAAATTTGGGCCCGAAAAACTTCCAAATGATGGCCAAACGGTGAAATTAAATCGAAACTGAAACATTCAATTTATTACTTCGGTACAACAAGCGAGTGTATGTTGGTACTATGTGTTGCCGTTTTAGTGGTTTACCTAAAATCGATCTGCTACTTCTGGCAGCTTCTGGCTGACAAAAACGGCGACGATAAAGCCCAAAAAAAAATAACACTAGAAAAAAAATCGGAATTGAATCGGAATGACCGATTTGAAATTTTAAACACCGTGGAATGTTAATTGGTATAACAGATTTAGGGTGATCGGTTAGTTAGACATTTCAATTGCAAGTTCTGTTTGGACACAAAAAATACTTTTAGTGGCATTCCAAAGAGGACCAATGTGCAAGCATTATTAAATGCCTTTGAGGATAGTGTATAAATACCTAGAATCTATTAAACAGAGGATTACTATTAGCAATTAGGATGTGCCTATTTATAAGCATTCTGGCGATAAATACTCTATCAGCATTTCCAGGGTAGTTCCGTTCTATGACACAACTTATAACTTCTATACTGGGAAACCCATACAGATCACGCAGCCTATTTGTCACACCAGCCTGGTTAAATACATACCATTGATATGATATTTCTCGTACTCTAACACCTCCAATTCACAAAATTTAAACATTGTTGAGAACATATTATTAAGGATCAGAGCAATCAACTTTCTATACCTATAAGTTCTCATATCCCATGCCTTTTACCTTAAAAGTTTTCATATCCAAATGATCGGATTTTGATAGGTCAAACCATTCTCTAAATAAACTTCCACAAGATGTAGAAAATGCTATATCTGTGACCTATGAGTCCAATGTTCACAGAACAGCAATTTGTTTTCATAGGTCCTCAATTTGAGCTAAAATTGCAAGCATATAGAGCATGTTCTACCAACAACAAATTTAAGAACCCTGGGTGCTATCTTTATGTCAACCCTTAACAGCAGAGCTGCTTTGTGGGCAACACATTGTGTTGGCAATTCACGACATATGGGAAATCAAGCAACGGGTTTCAGAAAAAAACTACCTATGAATGTTCAATTTCCAATGGGTTCATAGGTTTAAGACCCCAGTTCAGGGATGTTCTCGTACAAAAACCAAATTTTTTTTGAGATATTGAGTTAGTTTCTTTACACAAATTCCCTATGGGGACTGCAGGCGCGTAGCCAGCCCGGTGGTTCAACAAATGTCCTGATAACAAAAAGCAAAAATTTCCCGGTCGCAGGCAAAGAATCCGAAAAAGGGGCTGATTTAACATGAAGATCGTTGGTTTATTTCCCGCTTTCCATCAGATTTTTCAGAGGGGCACGCTGCCCCCCATTTCCCCACCTGCTATGCCAATGGGGGACTGATGTTGTCTCTCACACAGCACCAATTTAGATCTTTCTGTGACACTGACTACCATGGGGAAATTCTGAAGCAAATAATTCTGCCACTGCCGTTAGCTTACTATCACCATGAGGTTACATTTTAGTCGACTATTGGTTGATGCGCACAACATCCATCCAATACATCCAGCGTGGACAGCTTGCATGTCAAGGGGTCCTTCCAGCATAGTGCAGAAGCCCACCAAAATATTTTGGGAGACTTGATAGTGATCAGACACACCCACCAGCCGGGGTGCGCAAGCAGCGCGAGCTCCCCGGGGGTTTGCAAAAATTATACAAAATCAGCACTATTTTTACTTATCAGAGGTCCTTCGAAACCTTGAGGTCCTCCAGGTTTGTGGTACACCTGCACACCGACCATTTCTTAATCAGAGGCTTGTTGCACTCCATTGAGTTAGGACATTCAAGGATGAAATTATTAAATTAAGAGATGACATTTTGGAGGATTTTCAATGTAGAGAATGTTTATAACTAATCCTGATTTAAAATTCATAAAATTTCATTTGATTTGTTTATTATCAGTGTACATTTCCACAAAAATCACATAAAATTCTTAGAAAGCTGGCTTGAAAAATTCAACTTCCGCGATTATAATTTCCTAAAATTGGCTTGCAAGTGTGAGGGTGAATCCTTCCATCCTCGTACATGTGGACAAAAACCGTATACCACTTGGATTACTACTGTACAAGCCCATATGCAGTTTTCCTACACAGCCAGGTTCTTATGGTACTGTAGCTGCGATAGTACTCCCAAAAGACAAGGACTACCTACACACATTTTTCCGGTTTTTTTCCCAGATACTGATGACACTGTCATCCTCTCTTTCACACCCACATCCAGTGTCACCTCAGGATTCATGTCTTGACATTCAGATTAAATTTATCTTGCACTTCCACATTGTGCAATGTTTCCTGAACACAGGAGCTCCGTGAGGGGAACACATTTTCTGCTCTCACATTGGACGTGGAGTATGACTTTCTTATGCTTCCGAACCAGTAGCCCTTACAAAACAGCTGAAACAAGCCTTGCAGATACCATTATTTTCAAGACCTAATGTTCTACCCTTATTCTTATTTATGACAAAACAGGATTGCCACAACCCAGTGAGAAAAAATCCAAATCAACGTCAAATGCAAAAGCATATACGATGTTGACAGGTGTGTGCAAATGTAAGCAAAACATGTATAACATGAGCTATAACCTTCAAATAACATATTGGAGTGCTAATACCAGCAAGTCAAATTGCAAATTAAACCAGGCAGAGAAACTTGTTGAAATCAGATGGCACACCTTTTTAATTTTAAGAGAAATAACAAGCTCTGTAACAATCATATCAACTGATAATTATGCTTTCAAGGGATGCAGGGCTAGTCTGAAGTTGCACCCTCCTGAATATGTCAAATTGGTATTTTTGCATGGTAGTAGAGCGTTTGTTGAATACAAATGAGTATGTAAAATAAGCTCTTCCTTTTAAACAATATGATTTTGTAATAAGCCTACTACGAAGTGGTTTAATTCATACAATTTTGGTAATGATGGGTGTTTTTCTGTGAGCAATAATTTCGAATTGAAACCAGTGAGGGGATTGAAACTGTTTAATAGAAATGGACCTCTGGTATTTCTTAATTTTTACAGGGGGAATTCTCTTATGGCAAAAATCCTTCTTTTCGAAGGATTTTTGCCAGAGAACATACCAGATCACGCCAATAGAAAAAGCCTGTTTCTGCATCAGTGCGCATGCAGTAGAAAAACCAGAAATGGCAGGGTCACTGAGGCAACAGCGCGGGTAATGATTTAGATTAACAACATGGTAAAACAAATGCAAGTACTGAGTACCAATTTACACTGCGTATTATATGTGCTCGCTGTGTTCTTAATAGAACAATGCTTGACATTGCTGCCACAGAAGCAAAAAAGAATCTCTGGCTTCTAACTTGCCTAACTCATCATGAAATGCTGGACGAAATATCCAATGAATGACTTAAAAACAAAGGAAAGACAACATGTCATTTTGAAGGAGGTCAATCAACAAAGCATTGCGATATTGACCTGTGAGTGACCTCTACCCAGCAAATTTCACTTGGGTCACTGAAGTCAGCTATTTTCCTGAGTGTTTGCACCAGTAGAAATTACCTTCTCTCTCCACTATCATGTTAAAGAAAATACACAACAGAGTTGACTTTTTTTTTAATACACCTCATCCGATCAGTCTGTAACCACTGTGGTTATATATTTATGGGTAAGAGTTAAGATGTTAAATTAACAGGTCTGCAAATCTCTAGTCATCTTAGCATATCCACAAGTCATAGGTAATGGCTTGCGGTGGTGTCAGGATTTATTCAACTGAGTAAGCTGATCCAGGGCCGCGTGTATCCATGATACGGACGCTCCTGACATGGCCCGCTTTTGAGACTGGGGGCGGATTGGGAACAGTCAGGGGTTTACATCCTACTCTTATTCGACACTGACTGTGATGTACATATACAGTTGTGACTCTCTGTACACGGGACCGACGGCTTAACGTCCCCTCCGAAGGACGGGATGCTTTTACGATTCATTTGCCCAATTCCAAGTGAACCATGGAGGAGAGCGGTATTCTGTATTTAATCAATAGCCCGTATACAGATTAAATCCAGAATTAAGCACCCGAATGAATCCCAGCAAGTGACCCCACCGGGATTTGAACCCGGGATTTTTTGGTAAATTTGCGCCACAGGCAAGCACCCTAACCGCTAGACCATGCTCTCCCACGACAAATCTCTAGTGTCGCTTAAGTATACTGCTTCGCGATTGTCACTTGACCTAAAATGACCTTTGACCTGGAAATGTGACCTTTGACCTGGAAATGTGACCTTTCACCTCATTAACATATATGAAGATTTGCATTTATGACTCAAGTTTGATTGCAACTGGATATAAGTTCCATTGTTACCAAAACATAGGCAGTAAGGTAGGTATATGAGGCAAAACTTCAATGCCCTAATGGCATGTTTTGATGTTGACCTCTCAATGAAAATATTAATTAGGAAATCATTTTTTTTTAAGTTGGGTATTTTTAGAAATTCATCTATTTTGAGAATGGGAAGGCCAGCAAAATTAATTCTTTCACACAGGATGTACGCATAGTGTTGTGCATTAAAACCAACAGTTAGCTGACATTAAATAGCATTCTCATTAAAATTAAATTGATTGAATTCAATAAATGGTGTTAAGAACCTTTCAAACATTTGATTTGTGCTGGTACTAAAATTTACAATTGATTATTGCAATTCTGATTCATATCAAGAATGATGCCAATTAATAAATACTAAGGATGGTATTCACAAAGGGAGTCTAACTTTACACCTGGCTTTAAACCATTTCCCTTTCAACATACTAAGAAAATTTAAAATAACAGGTGAGAAAATTCCTCATGCCCATCCACGAGGAATTTTCTCACCTGTTACGGCACACCTTCAGAGTATGTTGAAAGAAAAAAAGTCCACTCAAACCCTGGTTTAAACATACTCTTTAAAAAGCTTTCAAAATTAATGTTTTCATGAAATGATCCCACACATAAGGAGCACTGTCCTGCCTCTTTTAGGAATTGTATTTGTATCTTACCCATTGTATGCAAAAAGGTTTAAGTGCATTAAGCTGCCATTTATCAGAAATTCCATCAAGCATAAAATATGCATTCTTTGTCAGTGCTCTTGAAATGGTTCTCCCATTGACACAGTCTGTCACCTGATGAACCATTGTCGGCACAGATCACATGAAGAACCATTTGACTGAAGAACCTATTTACGAGTCACTGTCCCATCAAGCATACTATTAATGCAGTCTTTTTTCAGTGGCTCTTGAAATGGTTCTTTGAATGACACAGCCAGTCACCTGAATACCATTTCTGGCACAGTTGTCTGAAGAACCATTTCAAGAGCCACTGACTCAAGGTAAGATAAAATTGAGAGTTATCCTTATACATGGAAGCACACAGATGTATTCTGGCAGCTTTGATTTACACCTTCTTGCACTCACACAACGATCTGAGCTGCTTTTTTCAAATCCCCTTAATCCCATGAGAACTATAGTCATGGACAGAATAAGGAGACCAATTGCGCGTCTGACGTAATTTGACGGTACAGAACATATGTCGGCCGTGAAGAAAAATCTGTGAACATTTAAAGCTTATTGAACAGAAAGTTTACTTACGTTAATTATTGTGCCCGTGCATCGTAAATCCGACTCAAATAGGGCATGTTTTGACATTTTAAATCATATTGTGTTCGAACATGCCCCGCCCATACTACACATTCAAACCAATCACGGTCCGCGCCGCGTTGATTGACAAACCTTGACATACGCACAATTGGTCGGCTAATTCTGTCCCTGACTATACCTGCCGATTGGACACAATTGATCTTATGTGATTTTTTAACCAATCAGCAACATGGTAAGAATGGAAGTAGGGTGTGGAAGATTTTGACCACCACTTATGCTTCTCCAGCTTATGTTGTGGCATTTGTTCCAGAGTGGCACTATTCATTATTTTGGGTGTTGATCACAATAGCAGTATCGATTTATTCCGTAAAGGTTATCAAGGATAAGAATTGCAATTCCGACACAGCAATCCTCACTGATCTAGTGGTTAGATACCTAACCTGATGATACAGTATTCTGTGGTTTGAATCTTACTCCTACTTCTTTTAAAATATATAAATTTTCATTATCTTTTCAGGTTAGAGGGAAAAATTCTAAGTCCAAAAAGATCAGAAAAACCAATATCTGAAAAAAAAAAAAAAAAAAAATTGGTTATTGAAATGAATATATGATGTAATTAGCCAATCAGAAATGTTGTATCAAAGACAACCCTTACTCTTGTCTAATTGCTAATTAATGCTCACTCTGAACTCAGACCATCCTCTTAACTCTAATTATCACAATTCCACCTGCACTATCTGTAACCTTTCTTACAAACCCAAATCCACAGTAGTGCCAGTAAAACCTACCCATCATTTCACAAGACGCACTTCTTTTAGACATGATCCCTTTATGAGTTGCAATGATTCATGAAAAATGTACTTTTCTAACTTACCATAATTCTACTGGCTCCGTTCAAACTTCTCACCCACTCTTCCAAGTCGGCTTGGTTGTCAGCTCCAAAGTAGTAGCTTCTTTCTGGTGTGGTCACAACTAGTAAAACAATACAGAACGATT
The DNA here is from genome assembly GCA_023653785.1 of Ophioderma brevispina. Classification (NCBI taxonomy): domain Eukaryota; kingdom Metazoa; phylum Echinodermata; class Ophiuroidea; order Amphilepidida; family Ophiodermatidae; genus Ophioderma; species Ophioderma brevispina. The sequence goes on from JAMKCH010085643.1 coordinate 31,183, forward strand.
TAAAAAAACAAATTGTACAATAATCTTCCACCTGAACAGAACATCAATGTATCTCCAAAGTTTTGGACATTTTGCTTGATAACCGACAGGGCTGTCTTTAACACTTGCATAGATCTAACAATAGCATGGAAACTGCGTAAATCTTAATGACCAATATCATTATTGACTTTCAAATTGGCAGCATCCCCACTTCCCCATGTGTCAGCTCTGGTAAATATAACAATATCTATGCCGCTACACTTACGTCAAATATGATTAAATCAACCACAGCATATTACGTCCCTTAAACTTTGGTGAACATTGATTGGGGAAGAACGCAAGACCATTTACGTGCATTATGAAAGGTCACTTTCGGTGTGCTTTTGTTTTTAATAGGGCATACAACGATGAAGTATTAAGACGGATTGTGTATGTGCATACGTAAGTCCACATATCCCATTACATCATTACAGGGCTTAGGGAATAACACCACCAGCATAATGAATGTGAAGGCGCTTTCCTTCCTCATGTTCTCCAGGTGACATTTTGATAAACCATTGTAAAATTTCAGCAAGCCGATAAGCTGGGGAAACATGATATGCATACATGTGATTCTCACTTGCTTTCCTCATTCATCTTAAAGAATGTAACAACATTTTTTGCTTGGTTTAGCTCATTTTTCTTTGTAACCATGACACGGTTGGGAAGTAAGTTTACAGATCTTCGGAAATCCTTCAATAACACAGAGGTGTAACCATAATCAGAACCTACAGGATGTGTGAATTGACCCACAGGTTCTCAACGTATTTTAGTCTATCCCTGCAATTGGCAAAGAGTATGGAATTGAGATTGTTATTATTCTAACATGTTTTTGAAGTATACACCGGCCAATGTCTTCATGGTAGTTACCACCCAGCTACCACCACGAGTGACATGGATTATTCTACCCACTAGACTAACACTCGCCGGCCAGGATTCCGTGTATTTTTGGCCAGCATAGACGGATATTGTACACACAGCGCTGTCCCCTCCCCTGTCGTGGAGTACTACTGTGTTAACACCTGGCTCTCACGAGCGCGATAATGGCCATGGCCAATTTGTTTTTTTCGATATTTTTGGCATATATTTGCAATTTTTTATTAATTGTTGCATGAATATGGGGGTTTTTGATCATGCCCGATTTGACTTTCGTAAGATTTTCCTAAAAAACGTTCAAAAAATTCTAAACAGAGAACAAGTGTATAGCGCCCCCCCTCATTCAGGAAATTTTCATCCCCTCTTAAAATGGCGTCGTGGTTACCGGGGAGTACTCTCCGTACTGTCTACACACCATCCACCTTTCTCTCCACTATTGGGCAACTAAACGGGGTAAGCCATTGGGGTAGGTACAGCAGCGTAGCCACATCACTGTATACCTAATAACCGTGTACTTTGTAAGCCCCTATCTTGCAGCTACTGGCCTCGCAATTAGCCAGTGTGGACTTGTGCAGTAGCTGCGCGGTAGACATGGTGTACTGCGTAGAGGCTACCCACCCGTGAGCAAGAAATGGCCGGTTATTATTTGTCCACATAGGGCGTGCAACCCCCCACCGACACACCTGGAATCCTTTGTGATATTGACTGATGGTTCCAAACTTTACTTTTATGTCAATTATGACATCAAAAGTGCTGGGCCAAAGATTTTGATAACTTTAGATTTAAGACTTCTAGAGTTAGTTTGGAGCTCAAAGTTTATATCCTTCTTTCACCTCCAAGAGTGTTTCATTCGCTCACCTGCGCTAACACTTATGATCATTCATCATTCCATCTGTTGTCACTGACCATGTTACTGATAAGCGGCACTGGCACATTTTAACAAATGCGAAATTCCTTCACTTTGCTCTCAAGTGATAGTCTAGGCCCCTTTAAAGATATTTTTAACATAAAATAACATACCTAAACAGATAGGGACCATTAATAAGAGGCTAAGACATCCGATAATTTTTAGCGTACTTTAAGTTTGCCGTACTTTAAGCAACAAATAGAGTCATTCATAATATCAATAATCGTACATTGACATTAAAACCACAAAGGTGCACAGATCGATGGCCGTGGGTAATCAACTCCAGGCATGTGTTTGCTTGTGGTTAACACCATTTCCATTGTCTGCCTGAATAAATGTCTCCGATCCATTTTATATAATTGTTGCTGATTTGGTCTTAATCGTTTCAGGTAAGTGCTAATGTATATAAAGCTGTTACAACAATGCAAAATTCCTTTCACAAATCTTTAGGGTGCACAATTTTTCAAATGTGCCAGTGTCTCTTTGGTTACAGTTCCATGTACAATACTGAAGTGAAGGGGTCATATGATTTAAAAATCTCTCCTTTTTTAGTTAAAGCAATATTACATCACTTGCTTGAAATAGATCTGGCCAAAATTAGTCTCCACGATAAGTCTATTTAAGGTCATGCATAGGCTTTTTGCTTTAAAACAAGTTTGCATTAGGCAAAAAAATATCTTATTCACACATACTCCCAGATCCCCTATACTAACACACATGATTAAATATCATGGGTCCCCAATATTTAATTCAAAGTGTTAATATTTGGAGGGGTTTAATATCTATAACCCAATCAGCCAATTTGTGGGATGCTGGCACCCCATTTTCAAGTGTTACCATAGGCGTAAATCCCGGGGGGGATGGGGGGGATATATCCCCCCAATATTTTGATGAGGGGGGATGGTCAATACGATCATCCCCCCCAATGTTGATGCCCGTTCATGTGTTTTTGGCCCAAAATAACCTCATATTTTACCATAATAGTTTAAAAACAGCAAATTTTAGCGCGCTTCGCGCGCATTTTGTTCTAATTACAATTACATTTAGCGATTTTAGCTTCTAAATAGCAAAATTTTTCGCGCGCTTCGCGCGCACATGTGCTACTGATGGATCTTTTCAACAAATTCCGGTTCATTCTAAAATTTTCATCATGCCCCATCCCCCCCAATGTCGACAAGAAATTTACGCCACTGAGTGTTACATTGATGCTTAAAGTCAGAGGGGCAAAAAAGTCCCTTTAATGATGTTTACCAAAAATGTATGCATGGTAGATTCAATTACCAAAGGTGATATTTTAATAAAAAGTATCCATATGGCTATATATGTTTCAAAGGGGTGGAACACAATTGGAAAGAGATAAGCATGAAAAGGTTTGCAAGCCGCACACAACAATCAAATGAATGAGCTCATATCAAAATTATTCATCCCTATCCAACTAAGCAAAATTTTACAAAGAAACCAAATGTTTTGTTTTCTCTTCCTATTTTCTATGAATACATTCAAAGCCCATCCCAGACATGTTTTAGTACTGAACTATCCCAAAAAATAGGACTGTAAAGGTTAGCGTCGGTACTAGCTATGCCAAAAGTGGCAAGTGCTCAGTTTAAAAATAGCACTTGAACAGGAAATATATATTTACTTCACGGTCAAGTCTCTTGGAAAGCTAATCAAGGCTTCTCGCCTACTGATGGCAGAGTGAGGCAAGGGGGTCCCTGTTATTTCAAAATTCAAATTTCTAAATTTCCCCATTATCAAAGGGTATCCATTAAAGGTGCTTAATTCTGATTTAAGTGTATCATGTGGCACTTTCATACACTCACCACCAAGTTCTGTGGGAAAACACTTGCAGTTTTGATAGAAAGAGCCATGCCCTATTCACTACTCTGATATTGATGGTTAATCATTAAAATGACAGTTTTTTTGCCTCTATCTTCTAAAAGAAATGGTTTTGGATGCTGCAATTTCAGGATAACATTGAAAAAATACGGTCTTTCATCTGACATAAAAATTGATAGTATTTCAAGGTATGTTAGGTGGTCCCAAAGCTGATCGGAACGAGCATTTTTAAAGGCTGACTCAGAGATTTTGAAATACATTTTTGTGTATTTACTAAAAAAGACATCTAGAATTAAAGATAGCCACCTTAAATTCTCAATTCCAAAGTTTGAGATGAATCATATTTTTCATCTTGATGTAGTAAATATTTATGTAGAGTGTAACAATACCATCGGATACTGTGTATAACATAAATTCCAGAACCAGAATTTTATTACAAAGTTGTGATTTTCTATATAAAGGATATCAATTTAACCTTAGCTATTTCACACAGTGATTAGTATGTGGAAAAGCATTATCTATATGAAACAAACATGATTTGTTAGAAAATTGATGGCTGTATGAAACAAACACGATTTGTAAGATATTAATTGATGGTGCCATCCTTGAGAAATCTTCCAGTCAGCCTTCACGGAAATGTAATTCCTCTGCAGACAGACATGCCATCATATCATAAGTTTATGCCAAACAGAATACAGCTTGCTACTGCCTTGTAAATAGACTGATTATCATCTAAGCTTACTTCCCCTTAAAATGAAGTAAGTAGTCAATTAGTTTTTATTTGGGTTTTGCTGTTGGTGTTTTTACAATACATTTTTTACTTTTACTGTGCTGATATTGGACAATGTAATGGCTAGCTTTCAACCTAAATGAATACACAAATATGTGAGTTTTTTCTTTTTAAGCATGATGAAAAAGTCAAATATGGTGTTTTCCACTAGCCTAATGGTGGTTTATTAGTATTGCGTCAGCTTTCATTTCAGGAAAATGTGATTTCTATATCAATATGGGGTTGTGAGATTCCTGAGTGGTGTGGTTTCCTGCAATGCTGCTATTTGCTGTTGCTGCTTTTGTTTTTTAATTATTGTTTTCTCATTCTAGTCTTCTACAAAAAGTAATTCAAATATGCAAAGGCCAAAAAAAAATTATTAACTCAATAATAACAATCCAAATGTTACAATACCCAAATCTCCCCATCAGTGTTGCTAAACCAATTAAAATTCTAAACGTTGTGTTGTACTTCTTTACACTAATTATTTAAAGTTAATCAGTATTCATGATTGATCTAATAGACATAGAATATACTTGTGATAAGTATTAAAGGCACATTTCGTGATTGCTAAAATCAGAAAATCTAAACAAATCATCAAAATCAGATTTGGGTGATCTTAACAGATATAGTATTCTAACAAAGGGCCCTACAAGTGCTAAGATGAAAGCAAACTAATTAAGGACAAAATCAGGGATTTTAGTCATTACTGTCTGTAAGGACATTATTACAACAAATTGAATGGAGATTCATATCTCTGAATACTACAGTTTGCTTCCTTTTTTATTTCTGTCAATTTTCAGTTGCAAAAACTTAGGAGAATAACCTAGGAAGAATTATAGAGGAATGATCTTTTACATTTAGATTTTCTGTAAAATTTCAAATATTTGGTAATCTTTCGGGCGAAGCGAATCATGATAGTGGTCTTTTTAAAAGGTGGGTGACCAAATTAAGGTAAGATGTTCTTAGGTTTCGCATCCATGAAGCACATACCTATTTTTAAAAAAAATTATTACAAATTTTGAGTTAAGATGAATTTTGTGATCCTAGAATCTAGGCTTAGCAGGAGCAAAATGTGTATTGAATTGGCCCATCTTGTGTTAATTAATGTGGTCGACCACATTTGGAAATGTTGTTTATAACATCAAAAGGAAAATTATTCCTGGGCCTTCTTTTAAATGGAATAATGAGAAAAATAACTTTCTCTATACCACATTCTTAATTTTGATGGAGTAAAGAGGAAAACAAGGATGTTTATAGGGCACACACCTAGAAACCTGATGATAACAACTTAAAACACCCCTCCTCCTCAAATTAGGTTGACTACACCTGCTGCAATTTAATTACTTTCTTTACAATGTCAAAATAAGAGATATGGATGGATTAATCTGAAAAAAAAAAAACCATTTCTTGCAGCAACAGGGCATTTCTTGCTCATTTGTAAAAAATCTGATGGCCAAAATAAGTTGTTTCGTGAAAATCTCTCAATGTCCCTTATTTAATAAGCAGACAGTGGCATTGCATCTAAGATTCACTTCTTAGTTTCACCCTTCCGGCCAGCCTTTTAGCAGGTTAACACAGGTCTGTGCCTCTCTAATCAAAACTTAAAGGTTTTAAAAGGGCAAGGTGGTTTAAGTGCTGACTAATAGTCAGCCACTGAATACACAATCTCATTCTAAAAACCTCATTCATTTCCATCTAAAAAATCACATTCCCTTGAAAGTTCATTGTTCCCCTTGCTCCTTGATGACAAATTTCATATTCCCCCTCTCGCTCACATTTTTTTCTTTTCTTTAGGTAATTTTAAAAGGTTTTTCATGGAGGGGTCTACTGTTTAAAGTCACTAATTAGGTCAACTTAAAGACACTATCAGTGATTCATCCGAAAGAGTCAAAATATTTTAAAACTGTAGGTATAAAGAGAAGGATAAGTCTGTAGAATTCTCATAAGTTACTTTTTCCAACTAAAAAATTTGACAGAAAATGAAGAAAAAGACAGTGTTTAAAGATATGAATCCCTATTCATTTACGTGTTGTAGTAAGTGTCTGCACAGACAGCAATGACTAAAATATCCGATTTTGTCCTTATTACTTGGGTTGCTTTTGGTCTTATCATTTGCAGGGTATGTTAGGATACCTGTACCTGTTACAGACATGCAAAAATCTAATTTTTGATGATTTTTTTCAATTTTCTGATTTAGGAAATTACTGATTGATAATTGGCGCCTTTAAAGTTTGTGTAAATTTTGATATTTGAAAATAAAAACATTTTTGGAGAATACTTTATAAGAACAAAGGCTAGGGTCAAAACACAGATGCCACCTTACAAAGCTTCCCTATTGGAGTGAAATACTGGCAAATTGGTTCATATTGTGTGACTATTTTTTTAGCCTATACAAAAAAAAAATAGGGACAGCGGTCCCAAATTGGTCGTCCGATTATGTGGTGAAAGAACCAGAGCAATACAATGACCCAAGTGACCCCTGAATGATCTTTGACCCATCATCTGTTACCCCACATAAGACACCTTGTCTCAATGTATAAGCATACCAAGTATGAACTTAATCCATCACTGCACTAATAAAAATTCCTTTAAAAAGGAATTGCACGGTCAATCGTTAATGAATCATTTTTTTGGGCAGTTTGAAATCTTTTGTGACATTGAATTAGGCTTTTTAATTACAGTGCTGAAAAATAAGGTTTGATTTGTGTAATTAATATTGACATATTTGATTATAGAATTATAAATGGGGTAAATGGTTGGTTTGTAGAAAATGGTAAATTGCAAATATTTGGAAGGAAATGCAAGTCTGGTTTGCAAGAATAAAGAAGCATGATATAGTTTTATAGGTTTCATATGAGTGGTTTATTTCTATTTAATACGATGTTGTAACAATGGAATAGATGTATTTTTAATTATGAATTGGTCATTTGTTGATACAATGGTTGACATCATTACAAGTATTCATGGGAGACACTTTGAGGTACAATACAGAGTTGTATAAACAAGTTTAAGAGATCCACTACGTTGTAATGGGAGAATTGGTGATATTGTTTGAAGTTGTATAGTGAAAACTAGTGTATTTAACAGGTGTCAGTAATAAATGTTACCGGAAAATGACGCAATAGTAAGTGTTAATACTGAATAATATAAAAGATATACTTAGTATACAAATTTAAGTGTAAAAATAAGATACTGGTTTACAAACGAAAGTGCAAAAATGTAACCTACTTACTCCCAACTTCGTGATTCACTTTAAGCTGTGTAGGTTTTTAAAAAAAGAAAAAGGGGGGAAAATAAAAAAAGATAAAAAAGCAAAATAACAGCACATCTTTCCTGATAACAAACAGCTCAAAACAAGAATAAAACTAAATAACAACAATAAAAAAAATCAATCTTCTAACCGATTTCGAACCCTGGACTAACCAGGTGAAAATATATTTGCGCAGCTGCTTTAGACCGCTGCGCCACTAAGGAACTTGTAAAATAAGAGTGTAATCTGCTCATTTGGTCACAAGTGGATGGAAGACAGATCGAGGTCATAATTGACACAACCACTAAAAGCCAGAGAAGGTAATATTTACCGAGAATAAAAGCAAGCCAAATTACTCATACACTTGTTATATGGCCTCCATTTTTCTGATTAAACTTTTAAAAATATTATTTTCTCAATTTTATTTGAGAAAAGATTTCTCACGGGAAAAGCACTTTGTTTTCTATAAAAGAGAGAAAAGGGGATTCCCTAGAGTTGTTTTTGCAAGCTGCACCTGTTTAGATTGCACAATAGGGAAGTGGGGAATTCCCCAAGGATGCTAAACTTAGAAGCTTGTTTATGCTTTAAAAGATCAAAACATTGCAAGATCTGGGAATTCCCCCACAAAGTTATATATATGAAGTGATGTAATTCGGGTGATGAATTCCGATTGGTCAGCTAGTGTAAGGTTATGTTTATGTATGAGAATTATGTAATGATTATTGTTAGAAAGGGGAATTTATCTGTGAGTAGTTAAATACTATCACTGGAAGGACTCTCTACCAGCAGTTGAAATCAGGAGCTGAACTAGAGCTCTGGAGCTATACAGTATAATTATAGCTAGTTTTACTCTACAATAATGGTAGATTTGAGTTCTACATCTAGTGCCAGGATTTCATATTTTGGATGCCGCCGGAGCTTGATAGCTAAATTGTCTGCTGTCGTCTTTTAAGCCAAAGAGCTTCAGTTTTGGAATCAAAAAGGGATTCCAGTTTGTGGTCCTATATGAGGACATAGCGACAGACTGATAAAAAAAAAAAAAAAAAAAATAAAAGCAAGCCAAATTACTCATACACTATACATCATGAACTGTTTTTTCCTATAGCCTGTAAATGAATAAAAACATTACAAATCTCTAATGGATAATTTCACCATCAGTGAAAAATCATACAGGCCGTTTATTTCTGCAAATAGCGTACACATCACCACGTTACTAAGTTTAACCCCCTATTTACGAACATAGACTATTCCACATGGCAAGTTCGGAGGACGAAAACAAAACACCTTAGCCTAACTTGCTATCACACCCTCTATAATTACTCATGTTGGCTCAATGGGCCGTACGTTGAAGGTCAAAAGAAACCTATACAGTGTTTTCCGCATGCTAAAACTAATTAAAAAGTTCATAATTTGTAAACACACGTCTTGAATCTTTGGAAATCTTGAAGAACAATAACAACAATGTACACTCGCGACTTTGATCTTTAGATCTATACGGATCTATAATACAAATCTTTTTCATCTAAATCTAATCAAACAGTTCATCAATCTAACTTCTAGAAAAGCACCCCTGTATATGGTTTGTCCATGCAATCCTATGGGGAAAATTCATGAAGATATTACTTCCGGGGTAAAAACGAAACCAATGCACGCGAAAAGCTACAGTAAGTTGCCAAAGGGTCAACCAAAAGGTGCATACTAGAGAAATATGATCTTAAATGACCCCTGAATGACCTTTGACCTCCTCATCTGTTACCCCATATAAAACTCCTTGTCTCAATGTATAAGCATACTAAGTATGCTTATACATTGAGACAAGGTATAATAAGCATACGAAGTATGAACTTGATCCATCACTGTCAAACTAAATACTAAATGTTTGACACACACACAGACACAAAGATATACATACATACACACACACAGACCGACACACTACCAAAGCAATCCCTATGTGCCCTATTGCAGACGACACAAAGAGGTCACAATGTTTTGTTACAACAATGGATATGCCTCTAGTCTATGCACCATGTAGGAACTGAGTAGCATGAGATCTTCACATAGAACACAATTCTTCGATAGGTACTTACCAAAACAGAATTCTACCTTTGGTCTTTGTTTA
>JAMKCH010085644.1:0-41829 GCA_023653785.1 Ophioderma brevispina
ATAAACAAGGAAGCTCATTGCAGTCCACGGGCCATTCGTAATCCTGCCACGGTAACTAGCCAATCATGCTGACGACACCGATATGGCAGATTGGGCGATTTACACGGCATCCTCCTCCCCCTGAAAACTAGAAACCCGAACCAATAGATATGGCGGCCCCCCCCTGAGGACAAATTCTGCTGATTAGATTGCCCTAATAAAAGCATACTTATTTTATTAAGGCGGTACGTTTTCCTCGATAATTGATCGTGTTGTCTTGGGTATTAGTGTTACATGGCAACCCTGCAGAAGTCCTAATTTAGAATACTGAACTAAAAAATAAGTTCCTCCTTAATTCGATGACATTTTGTTTCATAACTACTTCACATAGAACTGATGGTTTAGAAAACTACTCAAAAACTTTTGAAGAGAAGAAACTTTGGCTCTGCCACAAAGGTTGTTGCTTTACATAAAACATTTTTGGTATCAACACACACTTCCCTTTTTTCCTACGTGTAAAGGTCAGAACAAGGGTTGCACTTGCCGTATTCAAAGGTCTAAGTCAAGAAATATTAATTTACAAACACACGATGTCATTTCCTTATCGTTATAATTCATTGCGGTCTGAAGTAATAAGCTTAAAACGTTAAAAACCCACCTGTCTACCGTTTTTTTTTGGTGCCAAGGGGGTGAGAGGAAAATTGGAAGGGGGATTTATAGTAGGTTCTTGCAGGGGAAAATTATTTAATGTAATTGTCAATTGACATGTTCGCTCGCTTTCATCCAAAATAAACATCCACTGGGTATAGGTAGGATACATGGTGATCCCCAACTATGATTGTGACAGGGGTGGTTACCACCACCCCCCTTCGGAAGAAAGTACCATCAAGCCTAGCACGAAACAGGAGTATCACAGACACTTGATTTTGGAACCGATAGTTAGCTATGGTCCTCCCTTCCATTGATACCAACATGAGTACCAACCAATGCTTCAAAAGTTCGCCTGGTCAGCAAAACTGCAATTTCCTAGACACACAAGTGTAGAATAGGGAAATTCATTTTCGCCAAACAGGTTTAGGAATATCAGATTTTGATGCGGTTTTTGACTCTCTACTTGATGGGAAATGACTAGTTTATATAATGAGAGCATTTTAGTGCTATAAATAAGATTTTTGATGTCACGAAGATTGCAAAATTCAATTTTCCACTATATTCAGTATTTTCGTACTTTCCTCCCCATATGACATCATATGACGTCTACTGGGGATGTTGGTACCTATTTTGGTACCAATGGAAGAGGACCCTCTAAGCTATCCTTTTGTACCGGAAACATTTACAGGAATTGGATGTTCCATAACAAATCCAGGGGGGTGTAACCCCCCCCCTCCCCTTCGGCAGTTTTGTTACAAAAAGTGGCTCAGGTAAGAGGGTTAATGCATAGGCATAATACAAATAAACAAGACAAATATGCCGACAAACAAAAATAATGAGATTAGATTTGTGTAAGCAACACCAGGTCAATGTTGAAGCAGATCGACACATAAGGTGAACGCTACACTGATCAACGTTGTGGAATTATCCAGCGGGCAGGGACCACAATTCTTAAAACACTCAGCAAATTGGGTAACAGACAGTGTCTAAAACTACAATGATGGATGTGCATATGGAGGAAACACAACTGACTATTGCGTCCTAACCTGCCTGAAATACAAACAAGCTAGGCTTATTTGAATTTGAAACATGCATTTCAAACACTACCTCTTTCTTTCATAAGAAGAGCATATGCAAAGAAAAATCTTTTTTAAAAAAAAAAAAAAAAAAAGCTTACATCTCATTCTTTGGTTTTTCTTACTTTTTTGTCTTCTTCTTGTTATTTTTTGGCCATGCATCAATGTTTCACTTATTTACTACTTCAGACTGCATGAATGAGAGAATAACCGAAATCGTTATTGTAATTGACTTGGATATGTACAGTGGTCCAATTTTCTGGCAACCATCATTTTTGTAAAAAGGGATTGTTGTTGATGCCAAGGTTGTTTTTTTTTTAAGCAACGACTTTTTGTGGTAGAGAGCCAAATGTTTCTTCCCTTCAATTTTTTGAAATTTGCCAATAGGCCAAAAAATAGCTTCTTTTGGCTAATGCTATGTGCTAACGCTTTTTAAAAAAATAAAAAATAAGCTATGCCTCCATGCGGCGATTTTTTTTAACTTGGTGCTGGTGGAGGTTCGCCACATGCTTTCGACCAATTATACGCATCGCGAATGAGTCGAGTTCCTCCTGGCGCCACGGTCCACGCTAGCGTGTGTTCGATTCTTCCAAAAAAATATTAAATCAGACTGTACATACTATAATATGCAATTTCATACGGCCCCTTACTCCAAAATGTATTTTCCACAACACAGAAATGAGCTGCGTAGCATAAAAACCCTCTGGACGGGCGCGACTAGATGAGAGCGGTAGAGGAGCGGTTGAAAAAAAATCCTCCAGCACAATTAAGAGGATGATTTATTATATTTAAAGATACGCAGCTATAAAATATAAGTGTTATAACGGTATCTCTCGGGCTCTGGGCCTGGGGTTTGTGACACTGAATACCGAGACTGCAGCAACCCATAAAACAGGAGTCCGAGAAGAAATATAATTTATATCACAAATGCTGTATTCGTTTGAAATGTACCATTTTAGCTCCAGTCCACTGAACAATACGCCTAAACTCAAGGTTAATATTTCGTTAGATCACCGATCACCCCATTCCATGTTGTGTTTTGTGATAAATACAAATTTAGTTCTGAACTTGCATCAATTTACATTTTATTTATACAAAGTAGCCTCATCAGTATTTAAGTACTGCTCTCCCTGAGGGCCCTGTTTAAGTTATACACTTTTGTTATACAAGTTATACAAGTTTTAATGATCTGCAACAACAAATCAACTGAAATACAAATTACTAAACCCTTCACAATTAAAAAGAGATAATTAACATAAAGGAAATTACATAAGTTGTTTCATAATATGTTTGAAAACAGGTATACTGAAATATTGGTACTATGGATATTAATTCTAATATCAGATGGGATACTATTCCAAAGTTTAACAGCACGGTAATGAAAAGTACGTAATCCTGAATTTGAGTTATACTTAGGAATAGTTAAGGAGCAACTTTCCTGATATCTTGTAGGATATGAATGCTGAGAAGATGTATACATAAAATTAGACGCAAGGTAAGTAGGTGCAAGATTTGTTAAACATTTGAAAATACAACAGTACATAGCAAGATCCCATCGTTTGTGAAGTCTGGACCAGCAAAGCTCATTTAACATGTCATCAATTGGTGTAATATTATCAGCACTTAATATGATCCTGGCAAGCTTATTGTGCTGGATTTGCAGAGATGCTGAATTGGTTTTAGAACTGTTTGTCCAAACACTGCTACAATAATCAAAATGAGGCAACACCAATGCATTACTAAGCATGACAAGAATACTTTGAGGTAACAAACATTTAACACGTCTAATAATACTAATTTTCATCAATAGGTTTGTAATCAGTAATATCATTTATGTTCTTGCCGCACCTCGCACGCGTGAATCTGATATTTTTGCCCGTCTATGGTTGGCCTAATGTCCAATTAATCGAAAATCTTGAATTTTCGACCAACATCAATTGATAATCCAAGATTATCAAGAATAACTTGGACTTTCAATTGATAATCTAAGATGTTCGATATGTGAATGAAAAACCTGGATTATCACTTGATAATCCAAGATTATGGACTCGAAAATCCAAGTTTTTCTAATTATTGGACATTGATTCTGAAAATCTTGGATTTTCAGTCGATAATCCAGGATTTTCGACGCTAAATGTACAATAAATCGAAAATCTTGGATTATCAAAGTGAAAATCCATGTTTTTCGGCTTGATAAGCCAAGTTCGAAAATCTTGGGTTTTCTACGCTAGATGCAGAATAATTTGAAAATCTTGGATCCAAGATTATCAAAAGTGAGTTGAAAAACTTGGATTATTAAATGAAAATCCAAGATTTTCAAGGTATAGTGTCCAATAAATCGAAAATCTTGGCTTATTAAAGTGATAATCCGAGTTTATCGAATTGATAATCCAAGATTATCAAAATCAAGTTGAAAAACTTGGATTATTGATTGAAAATCCAAGGTTTTTTGACGCCAAATGACCAATAAATCGAAAAACTTGGATTATCAAATCAAAAACTTGGATTATCGCCGAAAAACTTGGATTATCAATTGAAAGTCCAAGTTATTCTTGATAATATTGGATTATCAATTGAAAATCTTGGATTTTCGACCGATAATCCAAGATGTTGGTCGAAAATCCAAGATTTTCGATTAATTGGACATTAGGACAACCATACCCGTCTCCTGCATAGATTGCACGAAACTTCTGTGACATGCATGCTGCCGTCAGTAACTCCCTTCTTATAACCAATCTCCCCATAGCGTAAAATAGGCCATGATACGTTCGCGATTTAACGATCGTTTCGTGCTACAGCACTGGGGATCAGTTACTTCCTTCACTAAATTTTTTAAAATAGTATGTAAACCAGGAAAAGCTGTATCCCAAATGAAAAGAGTGCACATTATTTAGAAAAATGAATAAAATGTCAACCCCATTTACTTCCAGAATGTCAGTGACCAATATGTACACGTAAACTCAAGCGAACAATAGAGTTAATGATATTCAACAATCAACCTAAAACACTTCAGATCTTTTCTCAACAGGGTATGCAGGTCCATTGTTACTGCCCACACTGTTGAAAAGATTTCAAGCTATATCAGGTGTTATGACTTCCCCGTATTGAGAGTAGTATCTGTTCATAACTTAAAGGGCAACATACTCACCTCGTTCATGATTTTTAAAAATGTAGGTCGCTGAATACCATTGCCTTTCTTGGTAAATTGAATAGAAATATGTCTTTTCATGGTTTTAAAGACAATAACTTGCTGATTTAGGTTATGCACAAATTAGGTCAGCCCTTGCCATGGGCTTTTCTTCATGAATGTTGTCCCTTTACATTTTCTTTTCGAAAAAAAAATATTGTGTTTGCACTGCTTTCACACGCGGTAAGAATTGCTTCTTCAAGTAATTATCTTGTTTTTGTAGTCACGGATCAAAAAAAAAAAAAAATCGCCGGCGCATAGTGCTACGCGCTAATTCTAATTTTAAAAGCAATGCGTCCGGGAAGCTGAGACGACCTTTTTTGGCCTAATCCAGTTCTAAGTGAAGTTATGCAACAAAATATCGATGAATTTTAGGGGGAACTTATTTTTTTTGAACCGTGATTAGCTTATTTTAATCATCAGTTAATCATTTTATAAAATTGGATATAAGAATGCGCTAATTGCCTATTGAATTTGACGGATGTGAATACATCTTAGGGTGTTGCCAAGGCTCTGACGTTGCCACGCGTTGGTGTCAGGGCGCAGGCTGGTTTGTGATTAGCTAATGAACGCAGTTATGCGACTGCCCAAATGTCGTTTGGATAAAGAAAAAAATTCTTTATGGCCGCGAGAATAGAGAAAATAGAGAAAAAGAAACATAAAAGTGTTCAAATACGGGCATGTTACTCTAATCCTTATGAATAGAATCGTCAATGAGTATTATTTTCCGAAGACTTTTGTTATTGCGAGTGAATGCCGTTCAACGTTCTCTTCTTGTTTTGGTAAAAGCCAAGTGGTCTCCGCAATAAAGAAACATGTAAATAAATCAAATAAGCATACATGTGAACCTAGTTTGCTCAAACATAGGACCGAGTACGTTTTGGAACATCTCATCTCAATAGAAGGCCTTCTGTCAATTTTTCATTGCAGATTTTGTATCAAAAATATTAAAGAGAAGAAAAGTGTTGCAGGTAGAAAGAGAGAGTAAAGACAAGACAATGTAAACGAATAGAAGAACAATAATAAGAAGAAGAGAAGAAAATCATGATGATTACGAAGAAAAAACATACAAAAAAAGGAGGGAAGACTTGACTATGAAAACAGTATAACTATAAGAAAGAGATGTGTTTGTTAAATGTTTGAGGGCCCTATCCAGTAAATCCCCGGAAGACTTCACATATTTCAAATTATCACGGAGTAACTTCAAAAGTTGGGGACGACTCTCTATATTTCTAATACTGATTTCTTTTTCAAGCAGACGACGCAGCTGATGAAAAATAAGACCCCAGTGCAATTATGTGTGGTATAAGCGCCGCCGCGACGTAAGACGAAAACACCCAATTCGGCGCGGGGTGTTTGTCTTTGCCTTGATTTGTAGAGTATTTTAAGATACCTATTTTGTTACGACCTTAAACTCATATTTTTATTTACTTTATTTTTTTATTTATTCACTTGTTTAATTATTAATTTCTTGATTTAGAATCACTCATATTGTCGTTTTAAGTGACACTTTGGACAACAGCCCGTCAGAGTCACATGTTCACGTACTTCATTTATATTTTCATTTGATTCTCTATGCTTCGTGTATACTTTCCGTTGCCCATTGTATGCTTATTTTTTACCATTGCGCTTATTCGTTACACTTCGAGTTCCTATAGTGAACACGCGGTTTCTGTTGTTGTTGTAAAGACGAACGTGTCTTGCCACAAGAATGGACATGCGGCAATGCATTAAGAAACAGGTGTTTAAAAACAAAGAATCGCATTTTTATGGCCATGTAAGAGAGAAGGTTCAATCTAAGTAGATAGTTAAAGGGTGTCAAGGAACCGTCCATATAAAATGTATGTCTATATCCGATGGTGGGATGACCCGATTATGATCACATGAGCAGTTGACAGAGATGATGATATTTCTTTGAAACCGCGCAGATTCGGGATACATGTCATAAGTGTGCTATCATTGTCTTGAACAACACACATTTGTTCCAAAATATAAGTTGTGGGATTGATCGTGATACAGGGTAGAATAGGTTTTGTCCGTTTTGTATGATCAGTCCCATTTTTTTCAGACAAGTGGACTTTTTAAGTATGCTATCCATATTGGAGTGGGATATTCCGGAAGTTGCCCTCAGGCCTATAAGATTAACGCGAAATTTTCAGAATCACCAGTGTTATTCCTTTATTTGTTTTGTATAGTGTTGAATAATACATTTCTTTAGTTCCTTTACATTTTCATCAATTCTTTCTGAGCGTGTATTCAGCACGACTTCTAAATGGATTGAATATTCCGGTTACAATTCACTTTAAAAAAACCTTGTTGTTTCAATGACCAGGAGCTCTGATAGTTTGGAAGTGATAGTTCCAAGGATTTTTTTTTCTTTTTGTATTTTGACATGTCAGCATTATTGGAACTTCGTCTATTTAAGACAACCTTGGAGAAGAACTTTTAGATAAACAAATTTCCCTTGTTTGACGCGTGTTTGACGAGTAAAATCACTAGGTGAGTATCGTTAACAATCGCTTATTACTCGTAATACAATAGCACAGCATGTAATCCTTCAACCATCAGAAGATATATATGACACATTTCATGAGAAGATTATGATTTAAGAAACGGAACGCCGAGTTCGAAATGCTTCAAACGGTCATTATAACGATTATTATGGGCAAATGTGAACTTAAAAAATCGGTCTCACAGACCCACAGCCTTATTACGAAATGATATTGGCAAAATTTACTACATGATTTATATTTATCCTCATGATGTGCCTTTTTTTTGCTAACATTGAAAATCTTTGCTTCATACAAGAATATGATGTTTTACGAGATTCTTTGCTCAAAATCACTACTGATCTCTCATTACTAGCATATACAACAAACCAAGATTCCCTCTGGCCGAAGCGCGGCCTTCCTGGGCAAACTACTTACTCAAAAATCGGCCTTTTGAGATATTACCTTTAAAGTTTCCCCTTTTGCATTTCTTATACATTAAAAAATACTAATTGAAGACAGTAATATATTTAATCAATCATTTTTCTGTATATCCTCAATTTTGAGGGTTAATGATTAAACCATTTTCAGAATTACAACACAAATTGTCAAGTTACGTAGTTTTGTCCATAAAATTTAGAAAAAACAGTTTGGCAAAATACACATGCTTTATTTCATGCGACACAAAATAACTTTTACAAAAGAAATAATAATTATTTATATGTGTTGTTTACAAACATATTTAATTTGATCTTACCTTTTTTAGTTTGATCTGATCATCTGTAGTCCCATTAATTTGTATGCAAAGACCGGCACTCATAGAATATTTTATGACAAACTACGTATCTCTGAGTTAACGTAGTTTTGCCATGACATTATAAGGCGATTTTGAGAGAAAATGAACACTTAACTAAGAGATCGCAGTTTTGCCGGAAACATCACCTAAAAATGTAAAAAGCACCGAGTTAGGATTTGTTCTCAGAAAGGAAGCCATTTCTGGCATATAAGACTTTGTGAAATACAGCAGCGTCCCCCCATAATTGCCCAAAAATAACTTTATCTCACAAAGTCAAAATTTCGAGTTACTTAGTCTTCCATTAAAAGTGGCGCGCGCACTCGGTCTAGGCGAAGACATTCCTGGATTTTACTTTTGGATTGTCTGTTGTTGTCAGTTCGCGCCGCGGCTGTGGCCCACCACTTTCGGCATGTGATATTATGCTAGTATTCAGTATCCTGGTGATCATTATCTTTAATTTTGGGTATATAGGTTACCGGTCACCATGACCATTCAAACTGAATGGATGTATCATCAATCTAAAATTGTGCAAGGAGTTGAGCATGGCCAATGGCAAAATCTTTATTATATTGTAATTATTAGTATTTAGTTATGATCAGGAAACATCAACGTTGTCAGATCCATTTACGTAGAACACATCAGGAAGAGGTCATAAAACAATAAAAATGTCTGACGTAAAAAAAACACCTATCTAAAAAAGTGCACTTTGGACGAAAATGAGACAAGAATTATTCAATGATCCGGTGATTTTTCACCAATTTGAAATAAAAAAATTTCATCAGAACTATAGCAAGTAACATCGCGTGAAACACCTATCTTCTTGATGAAAACATATTTTTCGCGGGTGGGTTGATTTTAAGGGAATACCAATTCAGGCCTAATATTTGAGCTTCCTTTGATTGTCACATTGGTTAAGCCTCGGAAAAATGATGATTTAGTTTGGGGGTGTTCAGTCGGTTCGAGTCCCGTCGAGTCTCAGTTAGTGCTCTTATTCTTTTTAGTTTTGATGAGGATATAAATTTTCATGATAAAGTCGAAATTCAAGTACTGACAGTGGTGATTTTGATTGAGATTTGCATTATTACCATCGTAAATAACCTCGTAATCATCCCCCGGACCGTTATATATTCACACCATTCCTTGACACAGGTAGTGAGTCATGTGTAGAGTTTATTCTGCGGGACATTGGAGAAGTATAGTATAAAAGTTCTCTTACAAAAAGATGTACTCTGGCTAGATCGGGTTGCGTGTAGGTGCATAAGATGTTCCAGTATTTCAATAAATTGAATTAGAATTTTCCGTCAATAGGCCCATTAGGTATTGTAAAATTCATTATGTCCAGATTTTTTGCAGAGATGCCACTGTTCAGGGAAAAACATGATGAATAGAGGAGCGTGGCTTGCCAAAATTTTAGTATTTTAGTTATGTTAATGGGTTGTGGCTTTTAATGGTATTTTACGTGTTTTCCATTGTGTTACTCCCCAAGTTAAAGGTTTTGAGTGAGCGAGTGGCATTTCAAATTTATAAGCTTATCGTAGCAATTAACAGTGGTTTCTCTTTTTCAGTTTTCAGTTTAGTTTATTTACCATACGTAGCCATATATCATTTACAAGAACAAATGAGGGTAGGGTAGTCAACTGAAAGCAAGGCTCGGAGAAATTTACCACCCTTAATACCTGTGCGAGTAGACGAGAACAAACAACGAAAAAGAAAATAAATAAATAACACAGGTGCAGACTAAAAAAACTGGGAAAAACAAGTGATACAATAAAGTAGGTGACAAAGGCGATTGGCATAATTGTAACGGTCACTGCCAAAAAAACGTTGATTAGAAATAAAACACCTTTAAACTCTATTTTGCACCATGTTCTAAACATTTGTAAATAATATATTTATATCTAAAAACATGATATCAAAATGATTACATTAGACGTTTTAGGCATTTGACATCATTTGGTTGTTTAGACATTTGAAACCAAGCATTAGAGATTTGACATGTTTAATACATACGCCACTATTTGCACACGTTTCTAAACCCGGTTTTGCAGTGTTTGCGATGGATTTGCTACTGTCCTCTTGGTTAAAATACGGACTTTCTAAACTAAACTAATGCAAAACGTTAACTCATTCTTTTCTTTTTCAAATGAAAAAATAGCAGTGATATCACCAAAAGGTACAACAATAATTTCCAATTCTATGCCCTTTCTTAATTCTATTTTTTTTTTAAATTTTAAATGTAAAGTCTGGTAAAATTTAGAACTTTAAAAATTGAATTATCTTGAAGTGGCGTAAAATTTTAATCAACCCTGCCGATTTAAAGTTTAATCAACCAGGAAGGGTTGCTCCCTTTTCTCACAGCAGGGGTTAGTAAACTTTAATCATTACTGTTGAGTAAAATGTACTTCATCTGTGAGTAAAAATTTACTATTATGAGTAATACTTTTTAATCACCAGCAGAGCAACATTTTACTAAACCAGTGTTGAGTAAGTACTCTGCATGGGGTCACTTTTTTAAATTACCTGCGCGGCAGTTCCTGTTTGAAATAAAATACCATATGAATGACATGCAGACTACAGAAGCAATTGCAGTTGGAATCGTTATTTATTGAACACCTTTTTTATTGAGGCATTGTAAGAATAATAACTCATTTAGACCAAAAGCACCTTAATTGTATAATGCATTTGGACTCACCAAAAAAACTCCACCATATCCTAGACCAAACGAACTGGAAAGTGCAAATCTATTAGAGAGTGCCAGGGGAAAATGCACTTATCCAAAGATGGCAGCCAAGTTTACCTTGATATGCACTTTTTTGTTGTTTTTTATCGTTTAGTCTGAATTGTGAATGGTTTGTTTATATTTGCGGTCAACAAATCCATTTATGAGAAGTTGCACATGGGAGTTTCAACTTTTAATTTTCATTAAAATGGACAGGGGGTAGGACATGCCAACCTACGGCAAATAGCAAATTCAAAACAGCATCAACTTCCGGGGGCTGTTGTTTTCAAAGATTAAAGTAGGAGGGCGCGCTCACGCATATCGAACGGGTTTACACACAGACTTGACTAAAGGACTAGGCCTGGTCACGAATATTATAGCTAAAGACCGTATTGGAAATTACCTATTTTGCGACAGCGGGGTTACTCCACTAACCCCGACGGATTTGAACAAGTCTTGAACGTCAATATTTTTTTCTTAATTTATCAGGATATTACTAAGATCTTTTGAACAAAGGTTTAAGAGATGATTTTTTAGATCACTGGACCGAGTCCTGCCTTAGTAAATGCACGTAGTAGTTCTACAAATTACCGTTTGGAATCCCCCAAGGCCCAAATCGAGCAGATCGTGTCCTACCCCCCATGAAAAGACATTTTTTGATGTATATGAGGGTGCGTTACAATAAAGCAGAGATTAGGCAAACATCACAAATGGACAATTTTGGCAAATATCTGTAACTTCAGAGGACTATATGATTTACTCAAGATGTTTAACCTATATCAAATAAAAATGTGCCACCAACTGTGATATTCCAAAGAGTGCTCCATTGAAATGACAAGTCAAAACTTTTGGTTACTGGTTGTCAAACAGGCGAACTCGGATTTAGTGAGGCAGAAAATAGGTCCCCCGCCAAATGTTTTCTTTAAAGTGAATTTAAATTATGTGGCTGCTTATAGCTTGGGCCACTTGTGACCTGATGAATTTAGCAGGCTTTACAGAAAAAACAAATTGGACATGTGCTCTTTATTCCGTTCAGACTGTGAAATTCATCAGGGTCACAGCCCCAAAAGCCTGCTCATCGGAGGTTTTCAGGTGATCAGAAAACTGTTAAATGCAAAAATGGAAAGCTTACTAACCAATGAACATGACACTTTCACATAGCTTTTAATGCTATTTTATGCTGCGTCACATCAGTGCTATCTGCAGTAGTTAGAATGTCTGATGACATAGTGCAATGTCTGAAAAGTACTCAAAAAAGTTTTGACAATTCTCTTGAAATTGCCAATGGATGTATGTTCAGCACGATTACAACTTTACAAGTTACTAAAAACATGTTATGTTCAAGATTTGATAATTCCCCCCCACATAATGCCTGGCAGTGCTAGAATTAATGCCATGGCCAATACTAGAAATTGGCCCCTCACAAAAAAGCTTGGATTGCCTAACTAAAATGGCTGTAATTTTCAGCTAGATATCATTGTTGGGAATTTTACGTGATCCACAGCCTCATTCCCCCGACTACCTAAAAAAAGTTGAGATTTTTGATTGTCTGACTCATCAACATACAATAAATATGTGTATTAATATTTACGTGCAAATTTGGTCGTTACTGTAAGAAAATTTGCCAATTTTGTATTTTCTGTCCCGTAGACGAAGAAAGATATATAGCCACGGTGGCCTATGGGCCGTGGGAAAAAAGCATTTGCTCATAAACACAAAAACGCAAGGTCAGGATCAACTAAAAGTTGTGAATGACCTTTTCTCAACGAATCTTGCGAACAATTAATAAAACAGGAGGTCATGGAATCACAAACTTGATGTTGGCACCTTTAACGGGGCATGTAAATCAGAAGTGTCCATCCCTTTATTTAAATTTTTCAGGGCCCGAATCTGTGCTTATTCACAACTTTGGATGATGACAGACCTGGCAGTTTAATCTGATGAGGGGAAAATGCTTGTTTCTTTCAGTCCATAGGCCACTTGTTGCTAATTTCTGGCCGTTTAAGGACAGAAAATACAAAATTTCGAATTTTTTCAGATATGACCACCAAAAATTTGCAAGTAAGAATAAGTACACATGGATTTTTAATGTTGACAGTTCAGATGATATTAAAAATCTCAACTTTTTAGTTAAGTGGGGGGGGGGCGCTTTTTAAAATGTGCTGATGATGAATAATTAAATTCCCCTTTAAATATTACAAAATTACAATATTCATGTTGTTGTAAGAGCATTTTAAATGAGCACTCTGTATTGTGCAACACTGTAATGCAGACCAAAAAGGGTTTTTATAATTTTACAAGGTAAATGTAAACTATAAAATACACTTTTGTCTAACTACGTACTCAAAATAGTGTCCCAACTACTAAAGTACATAAGCCTCTAAAAACGGCTCCCCGACGCCGATGAGAGTCAATAGGAAGCAACAAATAGGTGCTCCTGATGTACGAGAGTCAATTAGAGTACTGTAATTGTGCTTTTCAATGACTGTCGGGGACATTTTCCCCGCAGAGGATTATAACTTGTGGAAAAGCAACTGATTTCAACGTCTCTGCCAGGAAATCGGTTAAAGTCAATCAAAAAAGCAAGGACCGGAAATGTATGCTCTACTTACGGATGTGCAAAATTTTACCTTGACACAATCTGCTAAATTTGGAGGGCCCAACGTAAGTCGAATAGGGGAAACCCTGTGGGACTTAGGTGGTACATGGTGGGAAACAAGATGGCGACGGTTAAAAATTTGGGTACGTGCATGGACGTCTCCAAAGTCAATCAGCAGCAATTGGTTTTTTTTTTTTAATGTAATTTCCAGTTTAATGCAGAAAGTCAATAAGAAGCAAGCACTGGGAGTTTTGCGGGAATACGCCGAGATTATTGCAGGTAAAATAAATAGTTCTGGACGTTTGAGAGTCAATTAGGACTCAATTAGTCCTGAGCAAACTTGCTGTTTTCATGACCCTCAGACGGGAGAATAGGGCTAAAATACTGAAGGCGAACTTGTATTTGAATGATGCCTAAAGTATATCATCAGCGAATGTTTGTGATCACCAGAAGCAACAAATACAACCAGATCACACTTAATTCCGCTCCAGACAGGAATGTCACAGAATTTGCGATTTTTGTAGGGGACCATTTCAAACCAGTGCACACATTTGTGATGATGGAAAGAGTAATTTTGGTGTTTTTAACCATTTTATTGCCCCTGGGCATACAAATGTACAGTTTTGTTTCAGGAACCAGGGGCATTTTGCTTTTAACAGGGTAAAATTTGCCCTTGCCAATTTTTTTCAAGCCTGCAGCCAGTTGATTTGTGCTACAAAGCTCTTCTAGTTTTCACTTCCTACAGAAACAATCGATTTGTGCTGTCTGGCATAGGGACAGTGGAGCAGTTGTCTTCCATGCGTATTAAATTTCGCTCACCATTAGTTTCCGAAATGACAAACAAAATAGTACAGGAGGTTGAGAAAATGTTTGTAAACTTACGCATCCCACCTTACGAATATGCTCAATGGCTACACAGAGTCCCAAGGACATAAGTAGGAGTCAGTAGAACAATGTTGGGCTCATGCAATCTAATAATAATGGACAGTTTCATGACAGTGGTGGCGCCGGGCCCAGGCATTTTCTGTGAGGAAAAACGGAGGGACAAAGTGAAATTGTTTTTGGAAAAAAGTTAAATTCTGGGAGCAAAAATATCCAAAAATTTGAAGATTTTAAAATAATTTGGCCCCCAATCGCTTGATTTTTGCCAAAAATTTGGCGATGTTTGGCCCCAAATCGTTGACTTTGCTAAATTTGGTGATTATTGGCTCTAAATCGCTAATTTTGCCCAAATATCTGCATTTTCTTTTCACAGCGGGGGAGGGAGGGGGGAACAAATGGGGGAGGAAGGAAAGAAAAAAATTGGGGAGGGAGTTCCACATGCCACCCCTGGCACCACCACTGTTCATGACACAGAGTGAAGATGGGTTGACCCCAATCGACCGGCCATCATTTCACACTTCACCTCATGAATTTGTAACAATTTCAATAACAAGAAAAACGCATACGGTAATTATTTTTGTCACTAATCTTGAATTTTATACTGAAATTTATTCTGTTAGATGATATGAGTAAAACTATTTATTACGAACAATGGTATATCACGCCGCAAAGTCATGCCGAATTGTAATGCATTTGGAATTGTTATATGTGTAGCCCAAGACCGTACCATGCATTTTTTTAAAAACATCTGTGCTTTGGTATTCATGTACAATTCATGCACAAGGGTGAAATCAGGGCAAAAATGCAGGCTTTGGCAGGCAATAGAGTGATGGTAAATGCATACATGTGCAAAAAATGAATTGGCAAAAACTAAACAAGACATATTACAACCTTCATACACTTATTTCGGTCAGATTCCTGTTCAAATTTTCACTCCTAAATCACTTTCTTCAGTGGAGGTTGCCCGGTGATTTCTGCATACTTCAGCACAATATCAGGGTAACGGTAATCACTGCTGGTGCTGGTACACCAAAGAAGCTTTATCTGGAAAAGGAGCGCAACCTCAGTCTTCCACCTGGATACATTGCATGACAATATATATAAGAATACACAGTGAGCTACATGAAATGTACTCAACAAAAAGTTTTTGGAAACACACCACTAAATAAACTATAGGTGGATTATGTGTAGCAGACGGCATATCAGACTGGCCCCATCCGGAATGTGACCCGTTTCACTATTAAATTGTTGATAAAAATTAATCATAATGTTTTGGATTGTTTTACAACCGTTTGAATGGCAAAAAGAGGTTGTTGTGTCATTTTTGTATTATATTCTGAGGCGTTTTTGAAAACAACTTTAGATCTAGTAAATTTCAAAGTAGGATTTTGCGTGTTGAACACATTTACAGTATATCTTCAAAATTCATCCTATATGAAATTTGATTTTTCCCTATGCCTAGGTGGGTTTAGGGATGTGAACCAGGGTTTATGGCATGAACACCTAAAACTTCTCCTTCCTCCAGTGGATTGCTCAATCCCCCCACACCCCCGGGATTGATGCTTAATTGATTTTGGTGGGGTAGATCAAGGATGTGAGCAAATTTGAGTATTAATTACAAAATCAATTCTCGCAGGGATTCTGGCAGAATGCCATGTAAATTTGATTTTCGCAACCTGGAAGATAGGTTGCATTGCCAACCCTAACATTATACGAGCAAATCGGAATGACGTTTTCGTTATGACGCTCTCGTGACCACTTTCGTTACAAGTAGAAGTCCTTTACTAACATGACTAACCTCGGACGAATTTGCATCCCTGACGAGCATTTATGTTCGCCACAAACGGTCCGGGAATAAATTCAGTATTCTGCCGAATCTTTCAACATGCAATGTTATTCATTTAAGGGCTGGCTGCCGAATTCTAGGGTAGGTGGCCACAATAATTCTTCCCAAGGTCCTGTGCGCACATGCATGTAGCATGTAGAGCATGCTAGAAGAGGAACAGAAAAACGCCCAGTGAATGCAAAAGATGGCGAGGTTGTAACGAGATGACGGCGAGTTTGCAAGTTTTTGTAAATGACGAGGGTGAGTTTGCAAGTTTGTGAAAAAAACTTTGCCGTCATCACATTTCGCAACATGCAAACTCGACGTCTTCGGTGTTGCTAAACTTGCTAACTGCAAGTCATCGCGTTACAAGTTGCAAAACTTTACCGTCAAAATGTTGCGAACATCTGCAAAACTCTTGCCGTCATCACGTTACTTCCTTCTTGAACTTGCGAACTTCCCATCTTACCGTTGCAAACTTTCCGTATCTCGTTAGAACTTTGCCAACTATCGCCGTCTTTGTCGTTGCAAACTTGCAAAAACTCGTCCGTCATCACGTTACCGAACTTGAAAACTCTCGCCGTCTTTGTTACACTTGCAAAACTCGCCCTTCATCGCGTTACGTTGCAAAACTTCGCCGTTCTTCGGTTGCAACCTCTCCCGTCTTGCGTTAAGAACTTGCAAAATCCGCCGTTCATTGCATTACAAGCTTGTAAACTCTCGCCGTCTTTGCGTTACGAACTTGCAACTCTCGCCGTATACATTACAGCTGCAAAAACTCCGCCGTCTTCGCATTGAATGAAAAACTTGCAAACTCGACGTCATCGCGTTAGGAAATTGCAAACTCTCGCCGTCTTTGTTTTCGTGTTGCCATACTGCAAACTGCCGGTCATCACGGTACGAACTTGCAACTCTGACCGTAATTGCGTTTACAAACTTTGACAAT
Source organism: Ophioderma brevispina (assembly GCA_023653785.1). NCBI lineage: Eukaryota > Metazoa > Echinodermata > Ophiuroidea > Amphilepidida > Ophiodermatidae > Ophioderma > Ophioderma brevispina. Next base: position 17,150 of record JAMKCH010085644.1, read on the forward strand.
CTCTGCCGTCATCATGTACAACCTGCACACTCACCGTCATTGCGTTCAAACTTCCCAAACTAGCCCGTCCTGTCTTCGGTCGCACACTCGACCCGCCATTTGTGGGCTGAATTAGTATCCTGCCACCCACTTAAAATTCGGAACTTTAACATTGAGGTTTATTCCGTTAATGTTGCAGAATTCGGAGCATGTGGCAGATCTAATTCTTTCACACACTCCACTGCCGATTACTACCATCAACGTTTCGTCGTCTATCCTCAGCTATCCCCCACTGACACGATGCGAATCTGTGTACACTGCCATAGAACTTAGAAGTTGATATGTTTCGATGAAATTCCCATGGGCATTGATTGAGCTTGGTGGAGTGGAACAAAATTGTCACCTCATTTTCTCTTAAAATGGTGAAAGCCTGCAATAAATATCACAATATCCCCGAAATATCCTGTTCTATAATGTAAGGAGAACAATGCAAGGAATTTTTAGCAGTATAGAAGTGAATCTTCATGAAAAAATTACATTTCTTGTACACTCAATTGCAATGCAGTGTCAGTGACCGTGTGTTGATGACTGTTGCCGGACTTGGTGGGGACTAGCTCAGGCTGTGATGTTTTTATCGTGAATTTGACAGAACTGACGTTCTTCAACTTCCAAGTAGGGTTACACATTAAATAAAAAGAATTCTATTCTTACCTTGCCAAACCCGTTGCTAAACTTTTCTAAACCCCAGTGTGAGCAGAGCCTTCTTGGGACTACGAGGGTATTCCCCATAGTTTCTAATGTACGTGAAGCCTCGAATGACCCGTGACGCCGAATTTAATCCCCGGGGGGGTAAAATTTACTCGGATAGGTCAAAAGAGGTCAAAAGATTAAAAAAGTTGAGTAAAGTTGGCCTCTGGATCAACGGCCCGCCCCGACCCGATTCAATGTTTTACTCCCCCAAAGGTAAATAATTTTGCTTCCACTTTTTAAGCAACTTATTTTAAACCTCTTTTTTTTACTACCCAAAATTACAGTTGTATAGTCAACCAAATCAATTACCTGAATATACCGAGTAAAATGGACTTCGAAAACTTTAAATAAAAACATTGTTCAATACTTCCTAAAACCACTTCGCTACTTAAAGGTTGCAACGAGAGATTTTCCAGCCTGGATTAAAAGGTGCAAAGAGAGATTTTAAGACACCTAAATATTGTGTCATAATAGCAATTCATAATAAATTAGACACCCAATAATATTTCTTACCTTGTATTTGCCTACATTAAATGCCGTAAAGAGAGAAAAAAAAGGGCATTTTGATTTGCTTAATTTCAATGTAAAAAATTGGCTGAATTTCGTATTTGCTCCTATACGAAATTGATATTTCACAATTGGTACCAAAGAAACATTTCTCAGCTAATCCTTTCAGATGAGAATATTTTTGATGGAAAGCTACATCGGGGCAAAATTCAGAACTTTCGATTTTTCTAGGGATATGGGATCATTTTGGCATGGTATGTGAAATCTCTGTTGCACCTTTAAGAAGTTAAAAAAAATCACGTATGAATTAATCACACACACACACAACTAAGTGTATTTAAAACTGTTAGTGGAAACAGGATTTTATTGCCAAATTGACCAACTGCAACTTGCACAGTTATTCGTGTTCACAAAAATAAAGGAAATATACCAAAAAGACGTTGGCAACGTTAAAAAAACCCATCAAGTTTTAAAAAAGAGTACGAGCCGTTTAAAGTTAATAAATGTAAGAGAGCCCAGTATACTCAAGGCGTCTGCCCCATGGCAAAACTTGGTCCCATTTCTTCTGGCAATTTTGCAAACGAAAATGCATGCCAATTTCCCACCGTCAACATCCATACAGCCTAAATATGAATGTTAGTTTAAATGCTAGAGGTGCAGATGTAATAATTCGAGCGCAAAAGAGGTCTCTTCATGGTGAGGCCCACCAGGCAGTCGGGAACCTTCAGATGTGTTTTACTGTTCTTCCTCCACGGGTATCCACAGAAAAGAGGTTCAAGAAAGTACCAGAAAACATACATGAACTCTACCACAGAAATCATAACCAAAATTACGTTCTATAGAAAAGGACTGGTAAATCCGTCGGACACCATTTCGACGGGAATTGAATTTGCGCCACGGGATGAGTTACAAGTAACTTACCATGTTATTCCGTATATTGAATACATGGTTCCGGACGGATTGCAGTCTGAATCATTTAATTACAACCAACAACAGAAATCAAGCAAGAAAACAAAAACGAAAACAAAGCAAATCAAACTTGGAAAAATATCAAGTGCAGAAAGACGGCCTTTACACAAGAACTAGGATTAATCCGAACTCAACTGCCAATATAAACCTAAACAAGAACAAAGGGCAGTGGATTAGTTAAATCAACAACTTGGTCTGATGATTGTTCCTTTAATGAAATATCATGAACGTTCTAAAAAGACGGAATTCGGAAGAGAAGAAATGGGACCAAGTTTCGCCATGGGGCGACGAACTTGAGCTTTACTTGGTGATCTCTTTAGATTATTAACTTTATATGGCTCGTACTCTTTTTTAAAAATTGGTGGTTTTTACGTTGCCCAACGTCTTCTTGGTAGATCTGTTATCGTACTAAGCTTGCCAGGCGGAAGTTTCAAAAGATAGTCCAGAGGGTTAAGACCCGTCGGGCGCCAAAATCGTGCACTTGTGATAGAAGTATTGCATTTGGGACACGTTGGGGAACCCAAAAACCAATTATTTCTTAAATTGGGATTCACAGCTAGATTTGACCTGGACGGCCGTGGTGACCATTTTTTCAAAAATGGGCCAATCACATTTTCAATGTCTCAGATTTCGGTTAATAACACCTGATTTTGGTGTCTATACCCTATTTTGTTTGGAATGCCCAGGTATTCAAATAATGGGCATAGTTTTTAAATGTATTTTCAGGTATTTGTTTTCCAATCTGGACGCCATTTGCATTAAAAATTAGAAATTTTTCGTAACCTAGCTCAAAATGTGATCGACTAGATTTTTGTTGTATATATACTTATGTTTTTAGGACAAGAAATCCAAAATATTACATAAATATGCTTGAGCTGTGCAGGAAAGGCACGCCCCCTTGAAATTTGTCAGCAAGAAAATCACCTACTTGTCCTAAAGATGCTGTATATGGATTAATATGTTTACTGGCACACCACTGGTAGTACCGTTTAAGTCTGGAATTATAAGTTACGTCCGGTCGAACTTTCTGCCTTGCCTTTGCAGCGATACGGCATTCCTTTTTCAGAAATCCCGCCTCCGATAATGATTTCCTGAAATTGTCCAAACAGTCAATTGGAGGCGTAATTTTCTCATTGGGACTTTCTTAGCAGATTGTGGGACTGCAGGCAAGTCCCTGCGCTGTGGTAATCAGGACTGGGTCTCCAGCCCACCAATAGATCCAGAAGCCGAGGAAACCATGGCTCTCTGGGCCACAGCGAGCTAAGGATCCCGCAGTTGGTGGACCTGGACTGCCTTCTCCAACACCCTCGGAACTAATGCAATTGGAGGAAAGGCGTACCCGGTCAAAATGGGACCAGTCTGCCACTAGGGAAGCTTGCCCCGCTGCCTGTGGATCCCGGCTCCAAGCAAGAGTAGTACACAGGGAGTTGATGATCCCAGGCTGAGGGGCAAACAGATGCGCATGGGGGGGCGTCGATTCTGTGAAAGATCCATCGACACACTGAAGGAGGAGGTGCAATTCCACTGACGACCCCCTCACCTTCGATGCGGGAAATGAGACTGTGGACATCCCCCGTGACAGAGCATCCGCCATGACATTGTCTGCCCCGGGGAGATGTGCCCCCGAAGGGGAGATTCCCCGTTTCCGACACCAATGGAGGAGTCGGATAGTCTCCTTGCAAAGGGTACGACTCTGCGCCCACTTCCGTGTTGAGGTATGTACGATGTCAGGTGGATGTCGCAACGAACTTTCAGAAATTCCCCGAGAGGGGGCCCAGCCGCATTAGCGCCAAAAATACTGCCAACAGCTCGAGCACATTGATGTGATGGTGAGCTTGGGCAGCGGTCCAAAAGCCTGACAATCTGCGTCGAGGAGGTGAGCTCCCCACCTTTTCGACGCACGGTTGTCAGAACTAAAGGTTGGTTATGGTTGGGGAAGGGAAATCCCAACCTTCAGTGGGGTGCATGCATACCATATCAGGACTGGGAGCAGTTTTGACTGACCTAGCTCTTCATCGACAGGGGTAATGCCAGGTCGATAAGACTAAGAAGATGGATCTGAATCAACCGCATCTGAGGTCTGCAAAGCGGTACTGGTACGATCAGGCTGGCCATCAGCCTAGGAGCGTAACCAAAGGCGAAATTATGCCTTCTACCAGATCGTGAACAGTACGAGCGCATTCTACCATGTCGCAAAAACCCTTTGATCTGTGGGAAGACCAACCCCATGTAGAATTGGATGCTTGTCCCCAAAAAATTGAGGATCTGGGACGGAAACTGCACTGACTTCTCTTGTTGAGGAGGAAACCAATGATGGAACCCAAGAGGCACACATCGTGGTGTGCCGACAGATCATCTGAATTTAGGAACACAAAGACAAGTCTTGGAATATTGTATTGAAACCTTATCAAAATTCGGATAGAATAATTAATAAGAACGAGTCAGTGAATGCAATGGTTTAGCCCAAAATCAAAAATAAAGTGTTGAGGGTCCAATATGGGTTTCCGTACAGGGAAAAAAAAAACTATGTAGCTTTATTCTCAATTAAAAAGTGCCAGCATTATATGTTAGGTCAGTCAAACAGTTTTAACAGTTTTGATGATTTTTGTGACTTAATTAAACATGTTGTAAACCATTGGTTCAAATATATGTTATGTTGAGAAAATGACTTAAAGCTCTGGAAGCTTTTATTTCTTTTTTTACTACATTAATTTGTTAATTATTTATAAAATAAAAAGCTTCGTTTATTGAAAACCTGATTGTCATCTAAAAATACAAGTCTTCTAGTTAACAAATACAGTTGAAATGCAGAAAATCCAGTTTTCGGGCCAAAATCAAATATGGAATGTTCATCCGATGAAACAGCAATCATTGTAACAATCCTAAAGATGACCTTTCTTGAAAGTAACATACTGTAAGTTCTACTTGAAAAGTAAAAGCATCACACTTTAGGTCAAACAGAAACTGTGTTAATGTGTTTTTGATGCGTTTGTGCCCTTACTTTAAACATGTTATGTGCATTCATAAGTTAAATAAACAATATTTTGAGAAAAATGACCTTAATGCTCTGGAATGCTTTTTTTTTCTTTTTAATTATCTTAATTGTTATTTAGACGTAAATATAGTCAACATACTTAAATGGTGGTAATTTTATGGTAAAGCTTGTGTTTGACGGAGATAGCAAATACTCAAAATCTCAAAAATCAATTTTTGGCCAAAAATCTCTTTTGGCCCACAAAGGCCAAAAAAATAAATTTGTATTTTTGGCAACCACTCTGATGAGAAGAGAACCTATACCATATGAGCAGTTGATCTGACGTGGTTGCCAGCTTGTAACAACAACGCCCACATCATTTTTTTCTGAACACATTTATGATACTTGGCTGGCTTTGTTTGATCCTTCTTTTTTTTTATCCCACTATGATCTCACAATGTTGTACTTTTTTATTATGTGCGATATCATTGTAATGGTAAACGTTGTTATTATACACAATTTATGTTTGGTCTTTTGACCATCGAGGCTATTTTAAACACCCTAATACAATGTATTTACAAATGCTAGTGTATTAGAGAACAGTAGGGTTGTTTTAGGTAGATCGATTCGATAGTTCGATTTCTTGTAGAGGTGGTGTCACGTTTGTACGTAAGTTGGTGCGATCCAGACATTGTACATTTTTCCGAGAAACTATTACATCTAAAAACTGATTTTTTTCCGTTAATCTTGGAACAGCCTTAGGGCTCCACCGCCCTGAGCACCTCGGTAGATATGTCGCGCTTTATTAAATGTAATATTAAAGGTCCCAGGAATGAAATAGAATTGATTGTGGTTTGTGTCAAGTCTACACTGTTGGCCAGAAAGCATTCAATATTTGTGTTTGTGATGAATCATTTGTGGTACATGATTGATCCGAGAGTTACAGAAGAATTCCAGGTGATGGTGTGAATCTATTCATGACACTGGTGTTAATCCATAGTTCACAAATTATTTCACTGGTAGTGTATTTTTTCTGGGCCCTATTTATTGCAATGAAATGTCCCACACAGATTTGGTTCAGGTTTATAATCTTAATTCTGGGACCTTAAGATTAAGCACAAATACTATGCTTAGGATAACGGTTTTCCTTAAAACTCATTACTATATGGCACCAATGAGACAGATTTTTAAAAGGCTCCAACGCTTGCAAAATAAAGCTAAGCGTTTGGTGTTCACAGCGGTGTGACCAGAGTTAGTCACAACTTTTCATCACTCTTAATTGGTTTCCTTTGAGGAACCCTACCAGAACAAAACCCTTCCTTATGCGTTTAAAGTCTCTTCACGGACAGTCTCCATCATACCTACGGATGGTCTAATTTGTATAATGTGTGGATGGGAATTCTGAGATACCAGATGAAGACTGTGGTCTTCTTCTGATGTTGCACGGCTTGTTATCCCTCGTACCAAGTGTAGATTGGCGACAGATCATTGAACCGTAGTTTTTCCTAGGCTGTGGAACAACCTTCCTGCGTAACATAGAGAAGGCACTTTCCAACCAGTGTCTTTTAAATGGCCTCTGAAAAATACGTCCTGATGTTTAAATGTTGTTAATTTGATGTGTTTGGTCCTTATATGCTGTAGTCTATTGTATATTAATTCGACTTTTAAGATTGTTGTAAGGCGATGTGTCTTGTAGAGCGCCATATAATACATTACTAGTATTTTTATTACTTCAGATTATATAAAAATCTAAACTTTTTAGGTAACTCTGGGGACGAGGCTGTGTGATAATCACTTTAATACCATTGTCATAATTGGGTTTAGTGCCTGACCAACTAGTATAGCACAAAAAGAAATCCACTATATTAATATGTAAAAAGATATTTGTTGGAAAATTTGGCGATTCCTTTGGAATAAATGGTTGCAAAAGATTAGTACAAAAGTAATATTATATTTGGAATCTTTGACCCTGCAAAAATAAGAACATGCACAAAAATCAAATTGATATCATTATTGTGTGTAAAACTATAACAAAAGTGTCAGTTTTAGTATACATTGGCGCCATGTTGGAAAACAAAATTATTGACACGAGATCTTTAAAAAGTAGCGTCATGTTTAGATTCCTTACCCTGAAAACAAGCATAGCTACAAAAATCAAGCTCGTGTCAGTATTATTAACCGAGATATGAGGCACTGAAACAAAAAATGGTGGCCATTTTGAAAAATGGCCATAATGGCCGCCACAGGTCAAATCCAGCTGGGTCCCGTTTTGAAATAGTTAGTGATAGTCCATATTAAGTGTGTGCCAAGTGTTATATTTCTATCACAAAGTGCACGATTTTTTGCTTATCCTCTGGACTAGAAAAAAAAAAAAAAAAAAAAAATTTCCTTTTCCTTTTTTTTTTTTTTGTATTTCCTCTCTTTTTTCTTCTCACAGTTCTCTGTATCATAGTAAAACATTAGAATATCATTTCAACACTCCGGCATATTGACATATTAATTATGCAAATGAGATTGTGCAATGGACTAAAACTTAGTGACAGACGTACTTAATTGGAAATCAACATTTGTTCTCCATGGCATTCCATTGCCAAACACCTGCAATAGTAATATGAGAATAACATTCAAAGAAATAGTAGGACATTTAATTTGCCTGATGATACTGATAGTCTTTTGAACAGGTATTATCTCGATTAAGAACAATTTAATTAAATGTTATTTCTGTTTGCCTTTTGGCAACGCGACGCTGGCCGTTTGGTACAATTGTTCAAAAGTTTGAAATAAGTTGTATTCTGATGATGTGTAATTTGCACAATTCTCTTACCACCTGCACATCAAACATTTTATTAGTCACGCATAATTAGTTATTGTGTTAATGTGAGTCATCGTTCAAATGTTGGTGTATTTGAGGTTTGAATATGGAAGTTGTTTTATCTGCGAAATAATTTATGCGGTTTTTGGATTGCAGTTAGTTGAATTTTAAGTAATTATCATGTATATCCCTTAAATCACTAAAACCCACTTTTACCCACTTTTCAAATTTTGGGCAAAATTCTCCATTTCAGTCGATTTCATCGCGGCCATCCAACCAGCCGTTACAGGCCGAAAGCTTTCAGCCACACCACAACTCTTAAGTCTAGCGGCCACTTTCAGGTAAATACTAAGGAAGTGGTTACGCTCTGGACTTAGTTCATTTTTGAAAAGTCTACAAAAAAAAAAAAAAAAAAAATTGAAATAAGTTGTATTCTGATGATGTGTAATTTGCACAATTCTCTTACCACCTGCACATCAAACATTTTATTAGTCACGCATAATTAGTTATTGTGTTAATGTGAGTCATCGTTCAAATTTTGGTGTATTTGAGGTTTGAATATGGAAGTTGTTTTATCTGCGAAATAATTTATGCGGTTTTTGGATTGCAGTTAGTTGAATTTTAAGTAATTATCATGTATATATATGAATCTAGTAAATGCATTACGGTCTTTGGAAATGTGTATATTCCAGAGTCATTCTATGATAAAGTTACACGAGCGTTGGAGCGAAGCGTCATTCGACTCCCTGCATGTCACTTTTGATAACTAAGATATGTTTGTTGTAGTTCGCAATTTATATTTTGTCAATTTTAATTAATCAGCATTATCTAAACCGTCGTGCAACAAAGTCATATCTAAATTTTCATGATTTTAAAGGAGAAGCATTGTGTGATTCATTCAGTAGTGAGTTCAGAATTATTGTACAAGATGATTTTGTTTTTTCAATGACATTATGTATATTTTATTTCCCACTTAATTCAAATAACTAATGTGACGTAACTACAAACTGAGATTTGTTCGTTGAATGTAACAAGATCATAACTACCTGTTACAACTTTTTAAATTTACTCTCAACATAAATTCAATTTTGAGTGCAACCAAGGTGTATCTATATACATCTAATTAGGCATAATTAGCCTAATAAATTTGTAATAAATTGAGCGCTTTACTTGAAATATGTAAAATTGTGCGTATTCAATTACTTTGCATTGTACAACTTCAGTAATGAGTGTATACATTGCAAGAAGGTCGTAACTACATTTGTATTATATGTTATTGGAGTTATTTCGCTAAATAAGCAAACTTTTGGTGAAAAATATAAAAGCACCATCTTATCATCTTACCAAAATACGTATCTATTTAACTAGATTTCCTTGCACTCAAAAGAAACTAATTTTGAGTGCAACAGTCATGTCTACACCTAATTGAGCCTATTTAGCCTAATAACTTCATTACAATAAAATTGAGACTGCCAGTTGAAATATATATCAAATTATGAGTAATAAGGTACTTTTTCATTATACATAAAAACTTAATCTCGCCAACAATGCCAGTTACGACTTGGTTGCACTCATATTACGAACCACATTCGCATGTAACCGATACACTCGATCAACCCATATAGATATAAACTACATACTTAATCAAATCTGACATCATTACTATACCAATGTTGAACGCCCAGATGAAAGACAAATCGTAATTTTGCTAAATGTGATTACATCAATGTTGCCGCCAATACGTCGTCTTTTCGAGCAATTCTTAAGCATATGTCTAATATTATTATGTATATGTCTGTTTCGCATAGGAAAAAATGAAATATGATCATGGCAGTGACAGAGATGACGATATTTCTTTGAAATCGCTCCAGATTCGGGTATGTAAGTGTTCTTATCATTGCATTGAGCAAGACATATTTGTTCCAAATATAAGTTGTGTGATTGATTCGAGGTACAGGGTAGAATATTTTTTTTTTCGTTTTTATGATCCTGTCCCATTTTTTTTTTTCAGACAAATAGAATGCTCTCAATATTGGAGTGGGAAATTCCGGAAGTTGTGCCCTCAGGCCTGTAAGAATAACGCCGATATTTCAGAATCACCATTGTTATTCGCTTATGTTTTGTATCTTTTGAATAATTACATTTCTCTATTTCCTTTACATTTTCATTTGATTTCCTTTCTGTACATGTATCACGGCACGACTACTAAATTGAGTCAATATTCGGTTACAGTTCAACTTTATAAACCATTGTTTTCAATGGGACATGCCTCCAAATAGGTTGGAAGCTATAATTACCAATGGAACATGACTATCTTTTTTTTTTTTGTATTTTGACACGCATCATCATCCTATTGAATATTTGCATCCATTGCCAACTTTGGAGAAGAAGAAGTTTGTTTTAGATAAATTTGTGTTATGGACGGTCAGTCTTCTTCCTCTACTTCCTCCTCGTCGTCTTTTTCATATTGTTTCTTTCATTCTTCCTTCCTCTTCTTCCTCCTCGTCGTCTTTTTTGTCTTTTCTTTTCCTTTTTTATTCTTATTCTCCTTTTTATTTTGTTTCTAACAGTTCTCTGTATTATAGTATAACATTGGAATATAATTGACATATTAATTATGCAAATGAGATTTTTTTCTCCACGGCATTCCATTGCCAAACACCTGACTCAGCTTAGTTAAATTTGCAAAATCGCATGTGTTGATGTGCATGAATTTTGAAACAGACTGCTGGTTTATATAACTTAGCTATTTCTATGCAGTAGTAATATGAGAATAACGTTCAAAGAAATGGTAGGACATTTTCAAAAAAAAGTGCTCATTTTTGAAACCGGAACATGAGGTCCTCTGTGCATTGGTATATATTATCCACCATTAGAGAAGATAATTTAGGGCTATGTATGCTATTTATTTATTTATTTATGTTACATCTTTGGCAAAGCAACGCTGGCCGTTGTAATTTGATACAGCTGTTGAGAAGTTGCGTTTATTTATATGGATAAGTCTTCCTAGCAATAAAATTAAACTTGTCTCATGGATGATACAGGTGTTCTTTTGACTAGGTATAATATCTCGATTAAGAAAATTAATTAAAGCTACTTTTGGCAACGCGTCGCTGACCGTTGCTACAGTTGCAATAATTTGTATTCTGATGTGTAATTTGCATAATTCTCTTACAACTACCCATCAGACGTTTTATTAGTCATGCATGAGTAGTTACTGTGTTAATGTAATCCATCGTTCAAATTTTGGCGTATAGGCGTGGATTTAAGGTATGAATATGAAAGTTGTTTTATATGCGAAATATTTATAGATAACATTATATTGTGTCAATTGTAATTAACCATCATTAAATAAACCGTCATGATTTTACAGAAGTTTCATTCAGTAGTGAGTTTAGAACGGAAATTATTATTACACAAAATGAAAAATGTATTTTTTAAAAATATATTATGAATATTTTACTTCCCACTTAATTCAAATAATTAAGAAGTAATTAGGTAGTTAAGGTGGCGTAACTACACACATGGTTTTTCCGTTTAGTGCACTTTTTGCACTCAACAAAAATTCAATTTTGAGGCCTAATCTATTCTGTAATGAATTGAGCCTTTTACTTGAAATAGATATTAAATTGTGCGTATTCAATTACTTTATACAATGCCTAAGTACTGAGCGTAAATATTGCAAGAAGGTCGTAACTACAATTTTAATATGCTATTTGAGTTATTTCGCCAAAAAATAAATAATTTAAATTTTATAATTTTACACACCTTATCAAAACTATCACCTTACAGACATTATGACGTATCTACCTCATTTCTTCACCAAATTACGTCATTTATTCAGCATAGAAAGTCAAATTTTGTTTTTTTTTGGCACATTTTTTTATTCGCTCTGTATAAAACTACACACTTAATCAAATCTGGCATATATGTGTCCATATTATATGTCTATATTATATCTGTTTACGCATACGAAAAAATAAGATTGATCACTGTACAGACAAAGATAACGATATCTCTTTGAAATCGTTCCAGATTCGGGTATTCTTCAGTAGATGTTTAAGTGTTCTTATCATTGCATTGAGCAAGACATATTTGTTCCAAATATAGGTTGTGGGGTTGACAGTTCCATCCTGAACATCTGCGGCTACACTTTGGCTGCACACACCGAGAACGCTACCCATGGGATTGCCCCCTTTGTTAGCAACACAGCCCAATGGAAACAAATTGCAACCTCATCTGAAGACTTCCATTTCCACCCTGGAATGGGCAACAACCCGAATTGCATGTGTCCATGTCACCAATGTCTACAAGCCACCCAACCATCGCATTCAAGAAGACTCTCAACCTACTTATGGTGCACCTTGCATTTATGCTGGTGACTTCAACAGTCATAGCATTACCTGGCGCTGCAGGAATACCAACCCTGACGGAGCCACCCTTAGAGGACTGGGCTTCCAAATCTGGCGTACAACTTTTTCACGACCCCAAGCAAACAGTTCTACTCTGAAAGGTGGAACGCAACTAGAAACCCCGACATTGGACACCATCTCTGTTCACCGTACGGTTCTCGACCGCTTTCCGAAGTCCCAACGCAGACCATCACTGATCGCTCAGGAGAGCCTTGCTAAGCCTGTTCCAACAAAGCCAAGGCAGACTGGGACCGGTTTGAAAAATCTGGTGGATTCAGAAGTGCCCAACCTCCCGACACCAACCTCCTCCAACCTGGATAACTCTTACACAGTTTTGTGTAAACTCTTTATTAATATAGCAAAGAAGACCATCCCAAGTGGCTGTCGTCGCAGTTATATCCCATCCTGGGATGAGGAATGTGATACTCTTTACAATGATTTCCTGAACTCGCAAGCCGGGGAAGAAGCATCAACCAAGGCTTCAGATCTGACAAATTGCTTGGACAGGAAACGTTGTGAGCGCTGGGAGAACACGGTCCAGGGTATCGACTTCACTCACTCTAACAGGAAGGCCTGGAAGACTATAAACCGCCTCACCGGCATAATTTCCAACCATCGAAATGTCCAGTGACTGTCAACTCAATCGCTGAGCAACTCCTCGCAAATGGTCGTTTCAAGGACGTTGATAAGGATCACACTCCCTCTGTTTAAAAAGAGATCACCATATTTCGTCGAGCATCTGGCGTGGACGGGTCACTTGCAACATCCTCCTCACTAGATGAGCTCACCTCTGCTATCAGTCAACTAACGAGTGGGATTTCGCCGTGGCCGAAGCACTGTCCACCAGATTGTTAAACTCACTAATGATATTGAAGAAAGCTTTGAAAAGCGTCGTAAGGCAGACGTCATCTTGGTGGACCTCACTGCAGCATATGACACCGTGTGGCACCAGGGCTTGACACGCAAGCTTCTCAGGACCATTCCGGATCGTCGCATTGTACAATTCATATGCAACATGCTAGCAAACCGTAGCTTTATTCTCAAGACCAGTGATGGACAGGTAGCCGTCTGCGTCGCCTTAGGAACGAAGGACCACAAGGATCTGTACTGGCTCCCATGCTGTTCAACTTGTATATCATCGATTTACCTCAAACAACATATGGACAATATCGCTACGTCAACAATCTTGCCCTTCTCTATTCGGACAGCAGCTGGGCAGAAGTAGAAAGTAGATTACTGCCATACGGCCTCTTTGCAGCCTATCTTCACGACTGGAGACACGAAGTTGAGTGAAGCCAAGACCACGGCTACTTCTTACTGCCTTCCATCTCAACACCAAAGAGGCCCACAGCTAGCTTCAAACCAACCTCAATGGATTGCCTCTGCCCATAACAATCCTACCCAACCAATTTGGGTGAGCTGACCGGCCGCTTCTTTCCGGTAGCAACTCGAGTTGCGTAAGCGCCATGGTATCTTTTTTTTGAAACAAAAAAATCTTCGAGAATAATCTCCCCTTGCCGACTTACTGTATCCTCATGGGGTGCCAGCCCAACGACCTCTACGCACCACCGCCTTGGCTCTGGTCTACAGCGCTGCTGAATATGGCGCCCCAGCAATGGTGCAACTGCTTTCACACAAAGAAGCTTGACACATACTCAACGAGACCTTGAGACCATTACTGGTTCCTCCTTCCCACTCCATCTGAGTTTCTACCATTGCACCTGCAGTGCTTCGGAAGAGACACCACACGCACAACCTGGGACTGAAGGCTCTGCTGGACAACAATCATCGCAGACTGTGCTTTTTCGACCTTTCTGTCGACACGCTGCTTAACTCCCCAGCTCCCCATTCAACAACTTACAGACATGGAACACAGTCTGGCTAGAATACTTCAAGAATCAACCAACTCACTATTACACCTATGACTGAACTCCCGCCTGGTAGCAATCTTCGCCGCATGAATGGGTTCACCTTAAAAAAAACCTGATCGCACAGGAGTCGGTCGCTTCAACAGCAATATACACACCGATGGGGGTTGCGGCATCCGCCTGCTCTCCTTCACACAGACTGCGGAGTGTGATTGATTTTGGATGCAGTGTAGAATCATTTTGTCCGTTTTATATGATCATATCCTATTTTTTTTAGACAAGTAGATTTTTAAGTGTGCCCTCAACATTGATGGGTTATTCCAAGAAGTTGCCCTCAGCATTTAAGAATAACAGAACGGCCCGACATTTTAGACATTTATTGGTTTACTATCTTATGTTTTGTTATCTGTTGGAATAACATTTTCATCTAATATGCTTTTTTGTACACTTATTATACAAGACGTTAAATTGAGTCAATATTCGGTTACAATTCGGCTAACTTTGTAAACCATTTGCTCAAAACAGACTTAAACATCTAAGAAATGCAATTTGTTGTTGTGCTTGCTAGAAACATTGTAGAGAGAGTTAAGATCTAAGTCGATATTTAAAGGGTGTAAGAAAACCGGCCTTATAATGCTAGTGTTCCAGATCAGAAGGTGGGTGGCCTGAATATGATCCGACTTTCCATATGATTAATTTTCTTCTTCTCCCTCATTTATTGGGAGCATATAAATAACACCCGCTGATTATAATGTAGTTTAAAAAATCGTTTTTGGCTAATAATGCAACTTGGCCCGTATGACATGTGTGTTTGAACCACATTTGGAGACTTTGTTTGTTCATAACAAAAAAAGAACATTTCCTGGGCGTTTCTATTTCCCCTGGGATATAAGAAAAATATGACATATTATTAACCATATCTCTAATGTTGATTGGGGTTGCGACAAAAAACGAGGGGAATTGGTTGTCCAGTGGGGTAACCCAATCTTAATAATAAAGTAAGAAAATAAAAAACAAACAAACACAAATGAAGAAAAAGATAAAACAACGATTTTTAAAAAGTAAAAACACTTTAAAAAAAGAAAAAACCTAAAAAATTAATTTCTTTATTTTTTTTCCTCTTCTTCGCTCTTCAATATTTTTTTCTCTTCAATCTCTCCTCCTCGCTATTGTACTACTACTCCTTCGTACTCAGTTTTTTCTTCTACTTCGGCTCTTCGTATTTTCTTCTACTTCTTCTTCTACTTTCTTGGTAATAATAGTAAACGTGGGAATATCTTTCAACACCGGCGAGATTTGAACTATTAATTATGAAGTATCGGTTAAGTCCACGTAAGGTTTTCATATGGCAAATAAGATTGTGCAATGACCCAAAACTTATTGGTGAACAGCCGTACTTTAACGAAACTCCCACCATTTCTCCTACACAGCATTGCCAACACCTGAGTGAGCCTTTAATTTGAATTTTGCAAAAATTTTGGATTTTTAAATATTTCTGTTTTAAAGAAGACACTGCGTGTATACGTTAGAGCCTTTCGTCCGCTTATGCAGAGGTGGAGATTAAGTTCAACACACATAGTAGGACCTTTCAAGAAAAAAAATGTGTGCATTTTGTTTTGAAACCGAACAGCATAAGGTCCTCTCAACATTGGCATGCAATATCTAAATTAAGAAAAGACAAGTATGCATTAATATGTTTTTGTTTTTTTTGCACACAATGCTGGCCGTTGTAATTTGATACAGAGTTGTTTAGAAGTTACGATTATTTATACACCGACACCATATTGCCTCATGGTGATTCAGGTGGTTTTTCAACAGGGTAACTCTCGTTAAGAACAATTTAATTGGCCGTTGTAGATTGAGAAGGTTGTTTAGATGTCCTTCAATAATTTGTATTTTGATGTCGTGTCATTGGCATAATTCTCTACCAACACACATCAACGTTTCTTAGTCACGCATGTTAGTTTTACTCTGTTAACTCTCGTCTTACCAGGGGGGAGCGGTCCCCCAACCCGTGACTTCGCTCCAGTACGCTAAAATTACTAAAAGCGTTCGTAAAATTGCTTCTAGTTAATCATTCTCCTCATCCCTTCCCGGTCATTTAAGCGAAAAAAACGGGGTTAGGGTATGCCGTCAAATTGAAGGGGGGGGGGTGGTCCGCCACCCAAGGATATTTTCTTCGTAAGACCGGGGAAATCTGATAGGGGTGTGAGTGCAAGAAGTCATATATATATATATATATATATATTATAAATATATATATATAATATATATATATATTATATATATATATATTATATGGAAAGTATTATTACGCAGAATGAAAATGTAGTTTTTTTTAAATATTTTTAAATACTTTATTTCATACTTAAGTAAAATAATCAATGATTATTATGTAACTTATGTGGCGTGCAACTGCAGACATTTTTTTTTTTCTGTTGAGCATACCGTTGTAACTTCCTTACATTTTCTGTACTCGACAAAAAAATCAAATGAAGGCCTAATACGTAACACTTCTGTAATCCTTTTAAGCCTTTACTTGAAAATAAATGTTTAACTGGCGTATTTCACTTATTAGGGGGGTCCGGTCTCGATTTCAACACTTAAGAGCCACTTTTTTCTAGGTTACAAACTCAGGACACGAACTCACCCGATTTTTCTTGAGGTAAAAGGCATTTGGTCCCAATGTAAGAATATGACAGTTAAAAATTCAGCATTTATCGTCGCCATGTTAACGGCCCTTTGTTTTTGCTGATTTACTGGCTCTAGGATAACCCAAATGAGCTGATTTCATTACTAAAAACCTCATTGTGAACAAACTGTACAACAACAAGATGGAAGATATTTTTATTAGGAAACTGACTTCACGGATATCATACGCCTCAAATTTACACTAAGTGTCATTAAATTTAAAAGAGTCAGCTTGCCACTTTCTTTGATACTGGTTGCCAACACGTTGAAATACAGCATTTTACGATATTGAACAACTCAAAATTTTATGGGCAAGGTAAAATTCCCTTTTTTCTCCAAAATTGGTGATTATTTTTTTTTCATTTTATTTTGTTCATGTAATGTTGACTTAACGCCCTTCAAATTGATTGAAAAAAAAATTGTGGGCAAAGTACGCGTTTACTTGTCACGTGACACAGAAATCAGAGGATTTGTGATAAGTCATTTTTGCATATTTTAGGGTAATATTTAGCTATAAAGCATTACATTAGTGTCTAATAATATATTTCTGGTCTCTAAGAAGCAGATTGAATACTTTTTTACAGTCCATCTATCTGTATGCCTGTCTGTCACAGATTTGGGTCAAAGGTCACATGAGTCAATTAAAGCGGCATATTTTGAAAATTAACGCTGTTGAAATTATTTTGTGAACATCTTAAAATTGATATTCAAGGAACAGAGGGTAAGAGACAAAAGTAAACTTACTCATCAAAACTTGGACAACCTTATCGAAATATTCTTGCCAACAGTAGCTGAAATGTTTTAAAAATAATGAGTGCAACAAAGGCTTGTCTACCAGAAACGATTTGATTGCACTCAACATAATTTCATTTTGAGTGAAACAGTCGTATGTACACCTAATTATGGCTATTTATCTGTCAGTTGACATATGAAATAACGTATTCTTTCACAATACAAACTAAATTTCGCCCACAATGTCAGTTGTTCCTCTTCTTCTTATGCTTATTTGTTCTTCTCCTCCTTCTTTTTCCTCTTCTCTGTCTTTCCCTATTTATAAGTAAAACATTGGGCATGTAATTTCCATACCTCCGGATATTGCATTTGATTAATTAAACACCAATTGTTTTTTTTCCACGGCATTCCATTGCCAAAAACCAAAGTCAGCTTACATTTAAGTTGATTTGCAAAATTTGCAAAGTGCTAATGTGTATGGGTTTTGAAAGAGACCACTGCTTTATAAAGCTCGGGCATTTCTTTGACTATGCAGTAGCAATAGAGAAAACTTTCAAGGATAGTAAGGACATTCCAGAAAAGGTAATCATTGTTTTAAAACCTGACCATGAGGTCCTCTGAACATTGGTATAATATTATTTCCCATTAGAAAGATAATTAGGTGCTATTTTTGTCTCCTAGCAGTAAAATTAAATTTGCCTCTGGATGATACAGATGGTCTTTTGAACACGTACATGCTCATTCAGACAATTGAATAATGTGTATTTCCTGTTTTTTGTCCTTTTAGCACGCGACGCTGGCCGCGTATGGTAGTTAATGTTATTGTGATCCATCCGTTCAAATTTTGGTGTATAGTCACGCGGATTTTAGGTTTACTAAGAAGTTGTTTATCTTAGTTGATTTATGCGGGTTATAGATTCCAGTTACTGCAATTGGGGGGGGGGGGGCAACTTTGCAACCTCAGATGATTCTAGGAAATGCATTACGTCTTTGGAAATGTATATATTCCAGAGTCATTATATGACTAAAGTTACACGAGTGTCGGGAATGAGCAGAAGCCCTGATGGAGCGAAGGCCGCATTCCGTTTCCTGCATGTCACTTTTGATACTACTATATGTTTTTTGTAGTTAGGAATTTATATTTTTGTAATTGTAATTAATCAATATTATCTAACCTCCGTGCAACAATCTTCTACGGGCGCACCGAGATGTCGGGGGGGGGAGGGGGGTGTTTCACCATGTTTGCGCCAAATGTCCCTGTTTGTCTAATTGGGGGATGTTCCATGGATCCTGCCTGGATTTCCGACACTCACTCATGTGTTAAATGTGCGACGATCCATGTTTTGGCACGGTAACTTCCAACATGTGAACATCTGGACGACTACTTGATCATCGATCCGATGACAGTGACCGGCAAAATCGGTCCTCGCGCTTTGTGGCACAGAAGATAATTGAGTGAATATTCCCATATATCTGTGCTTTGTCTTGTGCTCACGCCAGGATATTGTTTTGTTGTACTCGCATAAGAAGCTTGGGGTATGTGCCATCAGTCTCTCCATGTAGCTCTTTCTTCATGGTCCAGGTCGCAGAGCCAGATAACAGGGATACTCTCTACCGTGCTCAAAGATTTCATCTTGGTTGAATTGTAGATACCAGATGCCATAAGTGGTGTACTTTATTGCAGACATTCCAAGCTTGTCCCTTTTGTGACAGGAAGTCTTCTTGCTGTCGGCAATAGGACCCTAGATACTTGAAGTCCTTGACCTCTTTTCTGAGGTGGCTATCCACTGTGTGCAGATAGGTTGATAATCATCTTCCTCATTGACGGTCATATATTACAGTTTTTCTTTCGCAATTTAGATTGGCCGAATGTCTGCACATTTTCAAGTGACTGATGTTAGTATATCGTGTTCATCACGTTCCAGATCAGCTGTTGAGCTAGATCATCTTCGTAGTCAAGGTCTGGGAGATACTGACTTTGGTGGACGTTTGATGGTGAGTCCGTTGTGGTTCCACAATGGCAAGACTCTGTCTAAGGATGTTTTGTAATCAACCACGACTAAAAAGAAATAGGGAGCAAGAGTATCTATCGAGGATCCAGTAGTTGTTAGGAACTCATTGTGGGCCCATTCATGGTCTGCACAAAGCTATATGGTTATCATACTGATGGCAATTGCCTGAAGTCTAATGTGGACACCGTCGTTGCGAGAATATGCTCATGATCCTCTGAGGGCAAGTATTGAGGAAGTGTGATTGCCTTGCGAAAGCGTGCTGGTTTCGTCTGCGAATGGGATATATGTAGGTAGTGATTCTGTTGAGCAGCATGGAGTTGTAGATATTAGAGGCCAGTGGGGACAGTGTGATTCCTCTGTAGTTTGGGGTTGTTGGAGGTCACTTTCTGGTAGAGGAATGATGAATGATAATGAAAAGGCAGCTGGTTTTGTTTCCCATCTAGATGTTGTACAAAAATGTCTCACAGTTGATCATGGAGTAGTGGACTCTTCCAGATTACTGCAGGAATGTTGTGGGGACCAGTCGTTTTGGTGTTGTTCAGTTTCTTAAGACAGTTCTGAAGCTCCCTCGATAGGAAGGTCTCCAGTCTGGATGGGGGAAGGATGTCTGCTATCTTGTGATGAAAGAAAGGGTCATCAAGGAGAGTGTTATTTCTGAACGGGCTTGCCCAGTAGAGAACTAAAGTGCTGAAACCACGTGTCAGGCGCTCTTCAGTTGTTTCACATTTGATTCTAAAGGTGGGGTGGCCTTCTTATCGTAGATCCCTCGGCCGTCCCAGGCAGGCAGCATGCTTGTTTTCAAGATGGAGGGCGTCAACGTGCTTCAGCATTGGACTTAACATGCTCCAAAGCACAACATTGTAAGCATAATCAGGGCAGCACTTAGCAGCATCAAGGTTCTGCTTGGAGCTTCTGGTGGATTTAGTACGGGCTTATTGGCTGCAGACTTCAGTTTTTCTCGGGCTTTGCTGACTTTGTCGTTGGAGGCGCAAAGGCAGTTAGTCTTCTTCTTTCTTCTAGGTAGCATCTCCAATGTCATTTCTTTGTTGGACTGGGAAGTGAGGACATATACTGCGCTGGATTTCTTGTCTCAAGCTCATCAAACAAGGGGTTGAACTGTTATGTACCACTACAGTATACTGCTCACAAAGCTTGTATCCCCCCTACCTCCTGTAGTCAATTGTTTTCAGGGGATCTCTGGGAGGGGGTTTACTCTGAAGATAACTTATCTGGCTCCTGCAAGAGGACACAATTCTGTGAGCGACTTACAGCTTCAAAGTGTGTAGGTCTTGAGTTCTAATGCTGTTGATCCACTTCTTTGGAACAGAATATAGTCCAGTTGGACAAGTTATCCATTTGGGCGGCGGTGTGTCCACAGTCAACGCTTGATTTTGGAATTTGGTTATATGGCAACCGGTTAAATGTTCCCTGAAATCCTCATGTACATTTCCAGTTTCTGTTGGATTTTGTTGGACAAAGTGAACAGCGCGTCGTCGGGCCCAAAGCTTAGCATGTGTAATACTCCAGGGAGTACAGAAAAGATTATGGTCTGGAACTGTATGGTGGCAGTGGAAAGTCGATGGTAAAAGTGAGAGAAAGTTTCTTCGGGGTAGTCGAATGTGGAGGCTGTAACAGCAAATGACTGCTGTTTCAGGATTGCCCGCCAGTGCAAGCCTCAAGATGCCAAGGTTGAGCAAGGTTGGCCCATACTTGATAGCCGTTGGTGTTTTAATAAACCCCACACCTCCTGTCGCTGCATTTCTCTTGTTCTTCCAGGCAAAGGCTGTAATATGCTATGTTCCGAAGTTCAGGACATGTACTTGTTTGGAGGATGTCACGTGTTTGTACGTGATTCTTTTCCTGCATCATCCATTGATTGCATCAATGTTCCTGATGAATTTGGAGTGTGTTTGGGTGAAAGTCCGACCACAAAGGCTTCCCCTGGAATTTCTCATATCAGCCTCTTAGGACCCCTGCTTCAGAGTGTGGATATGTTGCGCACCAAGTACCCCTGAAATAGTAAATAATTCGGTGATTTAATCGTATGAACAGCATTCCATTATCAGGGGTAATTATTTATCTCTCTTGTGACCTTTCCCACACGCGGGCAATGCCCACACTTGATTTGATTTCACAAACCATGCTTTTGAGGTTTGTATTACAAGCCCCCAGTCGTTTTCACCAATGTCATAGTGACCCCACACTCACGCTTGTGTGTTCTGGAAATCCAAGATTTTATGTAAAACACAAACCTCAACATAATATCAAATTACTGTAACACGACCATTCAGTCATTCGGGCCTTCTTGCATTTGGTCATGGATTCAAGATCAAATTGGCATGAGGTGCGCTAGTGTGGTGTTTCCTCAAATAATGTTGATGTTTTTTAAATGCTGCTTTAATTTGGCATCGACACATGTTTTCCAGTTACGAAACACAGGTTCACAATAAAGATCACTGGCTTACTCCACGCATCAAAAAGCTGATCATGATCGGCAGAAAGCCTTTATACGAATGATCCAGCACCAGTGTGCCGTAAACTTAGGAACTCTGTTAAACGTGCAATGTTAAGGCTCAACAAAATTACTAAGGCTATAGAATTAGGACCTTGGCAAATACAGACCGAGGAGGTGGCATCAACAAATAAGGCCTGTCACTAATGGTAACAAGCAAGAACTCAAGTTAAACATGCAGGGTATTGAAGATAATGATTTCAAAGCAATTGCTAATGCCATCAATAGCAATTTTGTCCAAGTCTCCTGCTGGTTTGGATTCCCTTGACTATAGCTGTTACCATCTTATCTTATCTCCTGCCGAGGAATCCTGCTCCACAGGTTATAACCCTTGGGCAGTTTATTCTGAGCTCGTCAACTTCAAACACTCAAATCTTGTGTCAATCAATTTCCCCAAATTGGTAAAAGAATTCGCCTACGAGCCGAGTGTTTCCTTTTACGATTTCTGAACAACTCTTACAGAGAAGGAGTTGTCCCTGTAACAATGGTAAGAAAGCTATGTTGTCCCCGTTCCAAAGCAGTGCCCACCCACTATTGATAAGTTAGTACCTGTTCCCTGACTTCCTTTTTGAAAAGTTTCGGAAGGTTTTATTACAATTGGTCTTGGACGATGTTCAGAATTCGATTGATATTCATCAATTTGGAAATGTTTAGGGGGTTTCAACTGCACATTATTTAGTATCTCTTTTCATTTTCTTTTCAGGGAGCTGAGAGAAGTCGCAACATAGGAACTGTGGTACTACGGAATTTCGCGAACGCGTTTGATCGTGCGACCACCCCCTTCTTAGCATAGATCATCAATATTGGGTGTCCGTAGGTCCATCTTTTCCTTGGATTGTGACTCCTCGCAACCGTCAACGTGTGTAAGTATAATTATGGTTTAACTGCTTATTTTGTTTGAAAGGTGGTGTTCCTCAGTCCTAAATTGGGCCTATTGGGTTTCAAATTCTTATTAATGATGCAGCAGAGAATGCTGGCAGTCATATTGGAAAATCTTTTGATGAGACCTGACATTTTGCTGAGAACTTTTCGATCGTTGTCCCCAGTTTCCCTTCAGGATGATCTTGAAGCTTCTATGCAGTGGGCCGGGACAATACTGGAAGTTAACCCACAAGTGTCAGCCATCCACGTTCATTTTCAAGACCACCACCACCACATCGCACTTGGAGAAGTACTGAAACCCTGTCTCCTATGTCACAGAAGCCAGGGTGCTTGGTCTGTGGCTTCAGAAGGATCTTAAATGGAATGTGCAGGTGGACAAGAAGGTAACAAAAGCAAATTCCAGGTTGTTAATGCTGCGGACCCTTAAACGCTTCGGTTTCTCTGCGGATGAGCTCAGTGGTGGTGACCGCGGTTACATCAGGCCAGTCTCGAGTACGCTGATGTGGTATGGCATTCAGGGTTATCACTCAGCAGTGCAATGAATATTGAGCAATTCAAAAAAGAGCGTGCAAAAATAAATCCTGGGGAGGCATTTTTCATCATATAAAAACTGACGCTCTGTGAAATTTGCAGCTTGACACTCTCTCTGGTAGGAGGGAGGGCCATTTCGGGTTTGCCGAAGGCTTCCCAAATTAACCTACATGTTTCTCTCATCCCCCTACTAGGGAAGCGTGTCATGGTTGTGTTCTTCAGATAAAAAGATCTCTCAACTCCCAGCTAGAAACTGAGCGTTTCAAAAATAGTCCTGTGCCTTATTTTATTCATTACTTATAATTAATTTATCAATTTTTACTATTTACTGCTTCCCTCATTGTTATTCTGCATCTATTACATGTGCATTTTTATGTTTTCATGATAAAATTGGAAAGTAATAGCCGGTGTGCAGAATCTTAGAACTTTTTAAATTTTTAATAATTGCATTTAATTTAGTTGTGTGTAATTTTTAGCAGTATACTACTTTAATTTTGATTTTTAAAATTAGGTTAAAAACGCGTGTTTTTTTGTTTTTTACTCATTTTAATGTTTTTTCAAATTTTTTTATTATTGTATTTATTTTTTTATGTGTAATTTGGTCAAATTTGGCCTTTGGGCCACGAGTTGGCAATATACTAATCAAAATAAATCAAATCAAGTGCATAGTCCTGGATATTCTCCTGTAGTAGAGGTTTCACTGTGCACAATGCGTGTTCTTGTATGCAGATGACAGCGATAATAATCGTACAGTTGTGCGTCATGTACGAGTTCTTCTTCTTGGCTGTTGTTGACATTGTCTGGACATTAAATGTTCTGATGTCAGAAAGTCATTTTTGCGTCTAACAAGTTGTCCATCGAAGCCTCTTTAGGCTTTAGAGGACCAACCCATAATACGTATTGGTATAAGACAAATCGTATTATAGGTTGTGTGCTACGTTGTTGAAACTTTCATCTTGTAATTAATCTAAATCTAGCGGGGATTCGCCAGGTCTCCACACCCTTTTCTGTTGGGGAAGGTCCCTTAGAGCCTTGTCTTTCATTTCACG
>JAMKCH010085645.1:0-55819 GCA_023653785.1 Ophioderma brevispina
TCTGCTTGTTTATTTTGGATCACAGAGGAAGTCCATCCAATCCCTGGAAGCTTAGGTTGTCCAGACACCTTTCTGCCGGATACCCTTTCTCTCTCTCCCTATAGGTTGATTCCTTCAAACTGTCTGGAATGTTTCCCACACGACATCCAAGCTTGTGGCATTCAGTAACTGCTTCAACAAGTAAGGAATGAAGACTTTGTCTGCAATAATCAATGATATGGATGCAAAGTTGGTTGACAGTGCACAATGACAGCACCATCCAGGACAATGCATTATAGCCCAGATGATTGGAATTCAGACTGCTCTGGCTGCTGTTTCACATTCAGTAATCAGACTTCGTGTTTGGTAAAATGGAGCTTACCAAAGGGGAGGAATGATTGTATGAGCAAAGAATTCCTTCGGGCACAAGTTAATTTATCCTGTTTAAAATGGTATTTCACATCAATCTTCTGGTTTTATTGCTTTTTTTAAACCCAGGGCCATTTATTTCTTCAACTTTCTAAGACTCAAAGTATTTTTTTACATTATTATGTCCTCAGATATTTAGCAATGAAGGGTGATGGAGGATCATTTATGGGCGTTAATAAACGTTCCGAGGTTGGAAAAACTAAATAATTGGCGAGGGATTTGCACCAAGCCCATTATTTTTACAGTTTTTTTTCTGGCCTATAAGATACATTATGAGCCCATAGATGAATACTGTAAAGCCTTTATTCTGTATACACAGCTTGATGAGTAGGAATATACATTCGTGACCCATTTTCGCAGAATAATGGTCAGTAAACCGACCAATCAAATGCTGCATTTGCAATAATGGGCAGTTGCGGTAACAGAATATATGTTGAATGCTTGCCTTTGATTAAACTTTTCTTTTTGAAAAACGTGAATCGAGCTTTCTAATGTATGCTAACCTATGTGTAGTTTTAGCCGTATAGTATAAAACATTCTGTTTTAGGACCCTTTTGCATTGTAACAACAAAATAAACGTAAACAATTGTAGCATTTCTCTTCGAACTAAATTCTTTCTACCTTATGGGTCCTATAAAGTCTTCTTTAGTTTTAAAATGGCTATGGCAATAACACTCTATTATAACGTTTAGTGTTTGATTGTTTTTTGTTATGCTTTAATTATTAGTTAAAGTTACTAATTTAAATAGTTAATTAAGATAATGCATTATAGAAAATAGCTAGTTCGCCAGGTTTTTACTTCGTACTTGGGTGCACAATTATTAGTATTGTGCCTAGACCGATATCTACAGGAAATTCCAAGATTGTTACAAATTGTGCAAACAAATAATACATGTACTTCTTGATTGCAAAATTCAACCGCTCTCGATATTTGAAGTTGTGTTTATTAAAGATGATAGCATAAAAGTTGCATACTTATCACAAAACGTGTACATTGTTGACTTATATGATGCAGAATACTTTAACCAATATTAGGTCTGCTCAGTAGTGTCAAGACAGCCCATATAGTCAATAAATGCTGCCCTATAACCTGAGGATTCCAAAAGGGGTCAATTTTAGTAGGGATGGAAACATGAATTAAAACATTCACATAGAATCAACTAATATTGGAACACTGAAAACAATCAGACAATCATGTTTACATGTTAGTGATTTAGATGTTATACATTGAACATTTGAAGGTTGTATCCTGGAATGGAAATAAACCATTGTAGGCTTATTGTTTATATCTTATTGAAGTAATTATGTGTTTTTTTCAACAAGGACAAGCAATAGTGCAAAGCAAACACAACATCTCAAAAAATATTCTGAATAATTATGATCTATTTCATTCATCTTTTGAGCAGCAAAACCAAGACAATTGTCCACTTCGTGTAATGGGGCCATTTTGGACCAAAAAGGCGGCCATTTTTGATTTTTTTATGTTCGACAATAATATTTTTGGAGGGTGGTAGAACACATTCAGGACATGGTTCTGCTGTTTTATTGCAATTTTGGTACACTTAAGCTTCGTTCCTGACCGTAGAAGCAAAGGAACTTGATATTTGCCATAAACGTGGGGCCATTTTGGATTTCTTCGTCATTACCCTGGTTACGGACACAGTTGGGGATGGATTCTTGGCTAAAAGCAATTGCTATACCCTAAAAAGTTCACACCAAAAATGGCCGTTTTGTCCGGCTCTGTAACGATTTTTGAAAAATTTTGACCCTAAGCCCCCTACCATAAATGTAGCTCTCTATGGCAGCCATAAAGGCCATAACGTATTGCCACAACGCGTTGCGACATTTTTCGGCCAACGCGTTGCAAGAAAGTAGGCAACGCGTTGCAAGAAAGTACAACTCGTTGTAAGAAAGTAGCAACGCGTTGCAAGAACGTAGCAACGCTTGTGCGGCGTCGGCCAATTAGAATGACGCATTTCTGTGACGTTCAAAAATTAGACCCACAACGCTTGCAAAGTATCTAGGGCAACGCGTTGTGGAAACTCACAAACGCGTTGCAAGCTTACAACGCCGTTGCGACCGTCACAACGCGTTTGCGACCTTCGCAACTCTTGCGAAGGTTCACAAGCATAAGGGTCATAACGTATTTCCGCAAAACGCATTGTGAGAAAAGTAGCAACGCGTTCGACATTTTGGCAACGCGTTCGGCTTCGGCCAATCAAAATCATGCAATTCGTGACGTATTTTCAAAAATAGATCCACAACGCTTGCGGCAATACGTTATGACCCGTATGGCCTTTCACCACGCGTTGCAAGCCTTTCACGACGCGTTGCGAGCTTCACAACACGTTGATAAAATTCACAACGCGTTGTTAAGGCAATAAGAGTCATAACGTATTGATTGGCCGCACGCTTGCGAAGGTGTTGCAACGCGTTGTTGAAGTCGCAACGCGTTGTGAGATTTATCTTTTTGAAATACGTCACCGAAATTCTGATTTTGATTGGCCGCACCGCAACGCCGTTGCCGAAATGTCGCAACGCGTTGCTGACACTTTCGCACGCGTTGCCAATGTCGGCAACGCGTTGCCGAAATGTCCTCAACGCGTTTCCAAATGTCGCACTCCGCGTTGCCGAAATGTCCGCAACGCGTTGTGACTTTCTCACAACGCGTTGCTACATCGGTTATGACCCCTCTGGCTTGTGGACCTTAGCAAATCGTTGTGAAGCTTGCAACGCGTTGTGAAGCTCCTCAACGCGTTGTGCAGGTTTGCAACGCTTTGCAAAGTTCTACCACGCGTTGTTGTCTATTTTTTTTTTGAATACGTCACAGAAAATCATGATTTTGAATTGGCACGTCGCAACGCGTTGGCCGAAATGCCGCAACGCGATGCTACTTTCTCGCAACGCGTGCAGCAAATACTTATGGCCTTTATGGCTTGCCAATTCGTCGTCTTCTTGTTCTTCTTACGTATGAGGCAGCAGCTAATGTATTGAAGTTGGTGGAGCCAGCCGTCATCGCTAATTATTGAGTTTGGTGGAACCCGCTCACTGTTTACTGGTTGGGGTTTGAGAGTCGATATCCACCGGTGGACCAAAGGTAATAGGGCACTCATTGAGAATATGATCCCAGTGGCAGGCTGGAAGGGTCGCGGTCCCATCGGTACATATTGCTGTTTGAAACGACTGACCCCTGTGCAAATCCTGTTCAAGGTGACCCATTCTTTTGTGGAAGGTTGCTAACAGGTGGTGGTTCTTTCATAGGTGTAATAGTGAGTTGGTCTGGTCTTGGAGTTTCTAGCCCGTCGTGTTTTTCCATGTCTGTAAGGTGTTTAATGGGGAGCTGGAGAGTTTAGCAGCGTGCGACAGAAGGGTGCGATGAGGGAGAGCAGTCTCTGTCTCCATGTGATCTTTTGACAATATTATGGCACAGTGCTTGTTGTCCAACAGTGCTTTGTTCACTATTGTCTCCCGCCGAACTAGTTTCGAAAGAACGGGGACTATGAAATGGGCTCCGTCCGTGTGTCGTATTCTGTGATAAAAATGTTAACCCTGGAATTCCTGTGATAAAAATGTTAACCTGTATGCTGTATCTTTGAAACACTATATCGGGCACACAAAATTCCTTCGCTTCATGGCCAGTGCTCATGGCATGCATCGTTCCGGCGATTTGAAAGTGTGTGTAGAGGCGGCTTAGGTATGCAAATTAGCCTAATTAAATATGCATGATTATGTGTCACGAACGGTACATCGATATGCAAAATTCTTTTGCCACATGACGTATATCTTGGCATGCATTGTTTTCGCACTTTGAAAGTACATGATATATGCCCTTATGTAGCAAATGAGCTAATAAATATGCATAATAATGTAATTGCTGAATGGTTACATTGGATATGCAACATTCCTTCGCTACATGAAAGACATTTATTCCTTCGTCTTCAAGAACGGGCATTATGGCATGCATCGTTTTTTTTGCAATGTGAAATTGCTTGATATAGGCGGTTTAGTATGCAAATGAGCTAATAAATATGCATAATTATGTATCACTGAAACGGTTACATCAATGGCAAATTCTTTTGCCACATGAAGTACATTTTGGCATGCAGTTGTTTTCGCACTTTGAAAGTGCATGAGGATATGCGGCTCGGTTGCAAATGAGCTAATTAAATATTGAACAATTAAATGTTTCGCTGAAACGGTTACTCAGATGTGCAAAATTCCTTGATACATGAAAGGCTTATCCCATACATCTTTGTGGGAACATGGATATGGCGGTTAGTTATGCAAATGTCTACGTATTCCTTACCATCAAGCTGCATTAATTTAAAGGTGCAATTCCCATACGTTCATTTCTGCATGGCTATGACTCACTCGCACTTCAAGTAGAAATTGTGATTTCATTAGGGAACGTCATTATTTGGAGGGGGGATGGGAGAAAAAAATATAGGCTTTAATCAGTTCATGTGGTAAACGGTAATTTCCGAATAGTAATACAAACTTTGTGCATGAAAAATACAAATAATTTTCCGACTTATCTTGCCATAAAAGGCTACAAATAGCTTTTGACTATTTGCTTGTATAGTAACTAAAAAGTAAACAATTTAGCAATTCTGTGAAAAATTTTAAAGAAGTGATTTCAACTGATTTTGGTAGTAAAAGTGTCAACATTTACAAAAAACAAAGTGAGTTATCGTAGGGGTGGGGAAATTGGTTTTTTCGGAGTCAAAGGTCAATAAACAGGGGTCAAATTGGAAATTGATCCAATCATGTTGAAAGTATACCAAGTTAATAAGTTTAATCATAGGATAAAAAAAGGTATATTGTACTATTCTGCGGCCGAAAGTTTTGGATTATAGGCTAAAAAACAGAAAAAATCAATTAAAACCATCATTTTCAGTTGTAAATGGGTCAAATTTTAAAATTACTCGATTTGGTAAAAAATGTGCCAATTATTGACGGAGTTCATAGGATTAAACATAAGGAATGTTTTGACGGCTTAAATGTAGTTCCCAATGTAGGGGCACCAAAGGTCAACATCCATTGCATTCAATGGGGCTTGACCGCGTTTCCCCCCTACTTAGGTAAGTAAGCATTTTAAGACACTCAAAACTATTCCTTATTGTTATCCTATGAGCTCCATCATAATTTGCTAACACCATTTTTTGTCCAAATCGGCGTAATTTTAAAGTGACCACTGTACAACTGATGAAAAATGATCCCTTTTTATTGATTTGTGCTGTTTTGAGCCTATAACTCCCAAAACTTTCGGCGGCAGATAGTCAAAACTATACCTTTTTTGGAATCCTTATGATTAAACTATTAACTGGTTACTTTTCAACATGATGGATCATTTCTAAATTGACCCTGTTATTGACCTTTGACTCCGAAAAAACAATTTCCCCACCCCTAACGCGATAACTCAATTTTTTGGGTAATGTGACACCCATACCTACCAAAATCAGTTGAAAATCAGCTTCTTTAAATTGTTTTCACAGTTGAAACTTACTTTAGGGATACTAGTAACTTTATTTGGAGGCAACTTTTTGCCTCACACTCTCAATTGAAATGATTAAATGCACCTTACCACTGAGAAAATTCCCTGAGCAGGAAGGAAAGACAAGAGAATTTTTGACCCCCAAATCTCAAAGTTAGTACAGGGACGAACTTAATGTTTTATGATGAGGGTGGGGTATATTTATAATTTGACTTTTAAGTGAGTTAACATTGTGAGGTAGATTATTTGAATGACAATTTTAATTGTTTGATGACAAACAGCCCAAGCCGGTCATGTAAAAGAATATTATGCAGTAGATGATTCTGGCTCTTGAGCACTTCCAGAGACTTGAAGCATCTATTTTTGGGCATAGAGTATGCAAGCAGATGTGGTCTGATTTTAAGAAGTGGTTGGAGGAAAATTGCAATAGGGTTCCTTATTAGCTTTTAATATATAATCTTGGGCGGGTTGTATTTATTTTTTATCTGTAATGCACAGCTGTTTGAGAGTTTCATTTATTGTGCAAAACGAGAATAAAACAAAAAATATCAACGGCGACACACTTTTGACAAACTAATTTGGAGTAAGTATTAGTATTTATGCCACTAACTACATTCTGTGTAAAATTTGATGGCAAAATTCATGGCGGGCAAATATGTTTTTTCATAACAAAAATCTAGGTTTACACGTCTTTCTATGGAAATAGGCAATATAGGGGCGCTATATAATACAAATTATGACCTTTGGTAGGCTATATGGCAAGATTCCCGCAAGGATTTTTCTTGATTTTCGCGGAAATAAATAGCTTGCTTGTCCATAACTTATATCCGTTGTCAAACGATGTGTCGCCATTGCTTTTAAATTTCATCTAAAAATAAAAGAGACAATTACATGGTGTTCAAACGATGGGTGACTGGCCCGTCGCGGCACAGTGAACTAGGAAACGACTGGCCCTGCAGTGAATCAGGCACAACCAGTTAAATGTATGGTCATGAATTTCTGCTTTACGGACACCAAACTTTGATAATTGACCTAATGTCAAAATACAATAGGCCCTATATTTGAGCCTTCATCCTGAAGCACTCCACTTAGGTTTGGGGTATGCTGCGCCAAAAACGCCAAACTTGGGGGCTTGGACTGATTTTTTTAAAATAAATTGGTCGTTGGAAACCGATTTTTTTTTTTCCAATATATGGACTGGAAACTGCATTTTAGGTCCAATTTGAGGTTTGTGGAAATGACAACTGGCAAAAATTTTTCCCCATGGGAGCTAAAAATCGTGATTTTTTTTGGCAAAGGAGGGGATCTAAAGAACTGCAAAAGAGGCGGCGAACTGGGAGTCTTGACTACGCACATACCCTTACCGCCATTTCAGATCAGTTCCCTGAACCCCTCCTCCCTGGGGCATCGTATATGTCTATTTTTGCTCTAACTTTTTTTTTGCATTTATTTACACTTATAATTTGGTACTGGTATACCACTAAACAATGTATTGATAAAAAATGTGGAAAAATTACTCCTCGTGTTCTACAAAACAATTAATTGCCAGTCTTCAGTTTGTCCACTTGGGGAGATAGCTGGAAATAACCTCGGGTCCTTTTTCACACCCGCTCTTTTTCATCTTTTTATTACTAGGAACGTCTTTCTAATTCTTTTTCTTGTAGGGCCCCGGCCCATGTGCCTGGTCCACTGCAGTTGGTTAAGAAATGCTTCATTTCTGCCCTGATTCTGGTCCGTTAAAATGCTGCGAAGTGATATGTGCGCTGTTATTAAATATGTCTAAGTTAGATCACACCTTTTGTGAACATCACTCATGCACGTAACCTAGGACCTACTGCCCCGCTCCTATGCACATAAGACGCTATGATTGACACAAAGACTAACACACCTGCCTGTGTTAGAGAAGTTGTGCTCGTGGGAAGTAGCACTGGAATTAGGACTGATGGTTCTTTGAAAAGCAAAACTGCATGAAAATATTAAATAAAGCATTTTGAGGATAATTCAACTGGAGGTAAAACTGGAAGGACCTAAATCCTACATGTCTGAAAATTCACTGCCCGACGGGCCAGCCCAGTTGAATTCTTACTGGCCCACATGAATTTCACTGGCGCGGGGCAGTGCTAAAATCGTCCCTGAGTTTGAAAGATACCAGACCTTCCTGTCGAATATTAATTTTGTACTTAAAAAGAACAAGTTCAACCACGAAACTAAAAAGTTACAAGTGGACCTACTGGAGACATACCCGTCGGGGATACATGCATCTTGAAATCAGTGCATGCTGGGTAATGGGTTGTACCTAGTTTGGTTTTTGATTTCTTTTTTGTATGCATACTGAATTGAATTGGTAATTTTTCTCCTGACACAAGGAATAAGTTGCCTCTTCATCGGTGTTCAAAGAGAACAAATGTTGTAGGCCACCTCTGCCAAATCACTGTCACTTCCCTTTATTGTTAATTCCCTGTTTCTGATTTCAAAAGTTACAAGCCCACACTGAAATAACGGACCAATTTGACAATACAACACTATACTCTACCCAGCTCGAAGTATTAGTAGCCAACGCGGGGTGGCACACTGTACTGACTTTCAGCGCACGCGCGGGAAAGTACATGCGCGCTGCAACTGGAAAGGCGGTCACGAGTAGACCAGTGCACTACAGACAACAAGTCTTAAGTCCCTGTTCCGATCCTTAATAGCCTCATCCCCCGGGATCCCAGATTTTACCAGAATGGTCAAAATTTTGGTATCACACGAAGCTACTATTTCTCTTTTACCCTGCTGCAATCTCGGGCTAAAGGATGTGTTGTTTGGAAGTAGGAGCGAAATATGCCCCATTTTTGGTTTGAAGCACTATTAATGTTACAAAGTACTCATGGGAATTGAGGACCACTTAGCTCACTTCAAACGTGTTTGTAATATTGGGGGTGCAAAACTTTACCGATGGGGTTTTTGCGTGAAGGGGCCATTTACCCCCTGTGAAATCTTAGGGCCAAAGATGTTGTGTTTGGGAGTTAGGAGCGAAAATGTATGCCCCCATTTTGTCGTCCCGATGCAATACTTTATCTTTGACACAGTACACTATGGGGATGGGAATTAGCTCACTTAAAAACTGGTTAAAATAGTGGTGCAAAACTACATGATGGGTTTTTTGCAGTGAAGGCCATTCTATCAAGATGAAAATTTTATAACTTAAATCGGGTCACCCCTTTTAATGAATACAACTGTGAAGAAAAAAACTCTTTGCAAACGATAATATTAATGTCCTGGAGCAAACAATTGTTAATTGAGACGATAAACCACAAACAGTACTGACTAAAGCACGAGAATACTTTTAAATGCTACTTGGAATTCTATCAACAATTGATCATAGCGAAGCATGCTTGGGATTACATGACAAGGTCCTTGATGGATGACGCATCTTTTAAACTACAACTGTTTTTCATGGTTCCATAAAAAATAATTGGTTGTTTTTGGAAATCCTATTCATTCCTTCATAACATACATTTCACCTTTTACATCTTTTCACAAAACCATTCGGTTAACTTTATACAATAAATCTCACTTCACCTCGCCCCATTAACACTAGTCTCTGTTTCAAGTCTGACATGGATGATATGATAGCATGGGTGGACTGTGCAGTAGACTATACATTTTACATCTAGAAATCTTGGTTTTTGTAGAAGTGAGAAATAATTCAAACAATTGTCCATTTGTTGTTTTTCAAATTTACAGCGGTTCTATGCATTACGACGACTACATCTTCACAATTTCTGTGTATACTAAAACACCAAATTGCAACCAAAATGGTTTTGGTAAAGTCAGACCTCCCACATGTTATCTTTAAGTCCTTTAATAATTCAAACCTTCGTCACAACAGTCTGCTGTCAGGTGATCTATTTAAACTTTGAAATATTGAATTACAATGACGACAGGATTCTTCCATCTTATACAGTGAAAGAAAATGTTTACCATATTATCAAAACAATCACGGCCCATTCGAGATATTATTATACGGTTTGAAAGATAATTTTACTGCACCGCCCGAATAGGATGTATACACTTGTTAACAAGGTGAATTGGCTGCACTTTATATACATGCAAATAGCAGTCTAGGTCTACCTTTACCAAAACCAGGCATTATAAACAGTAAGCGTTTACCTAACGGGGTTATTTATTTATACAACGGTGAAAGCCAGCGTTAAATGTACACACCGGCACAAAATAGACTCTATGTTGGAAAAGTAGTAGTAATAATAGTCAATATACTTAACCTTACATTTACTGTACAACCAAGCTGCCGTTGCATATATATATGCCTTTTCATGAGCTCTGCCTTTTTGTTTTTTTATTATAAACAGTAAAAAGAACCATATTTTTTTTGTATACAAGGTTCCTAAACACCTACAGTAGTCATATTTGTTGAGCCAATTTAGTAAGTCTCAACCAATCTGTGCTGTTGCGTACACAGGTTTTGTTTCTTGGGATAGGAGTGGAGGAGCTCATATCTTCAGAGATATGGCACTTCTTTATGAGACTCCCCAGTCTAGTACTAGCAGAGTGTTTTGTGCCTCGTGGAGATTTACAGCTGGATAAGAAATCATGATCTACGATTGATGATGAGATCCGAGTCCTACAGAACCAAGAAAACAAACATAGATATGCTACAGCCCATACTGGTTGAACCCAACTGCATCGGATTAATTAGCCCTGTACAGTGCCTTACAGTGTCTTGCGCGAGTCATTATCTTAACCCAAGATTACATTTCCATTTTTTTTAATTAATACATTTTACACATTTTCTTACAAAAAAATAATAACACCATTGTTTGGGGTTAATTGCATTTATCTAAAACTACATGAAATGCAGGTTGTATGCTAACAATCATGGTACGGCAAAAAACAAAGATGTTTCTTGATTAAGATTATAATTGATGCATTTCTGTACTTTGACCTATTTTGAGAAATTAAATTGTGCCCACCTGTTTACTACACTGTACAGCGAGTCCTTCACACAAAAAATATAATAATAAAAAATAAACACTAATTGGGCTCACTAATAGTACCGATAATTTAAGAACCTACAATGCAACACAGTTCCCAACTTGAAATTGTCAAAAAATCTTCATCAGAATCTTGAAGTGATATGTAAAGAGAACGGAGCAAACATCCTGTGGCTCCAACGTGAAATAATTAAACCTCATAAAATCGAGTGAATGAGCTCTTACAAACATAGTTCTCAAGTACCACTCTAGTACCATCATTTCAAACATGAATCTTTTAATGATACAGTCACACAGAGAAAAGAATACCAAAGATGTGTGTTGAATACTAGTTTATGAGTACACTACAATTGGGAGTTTGGTACATGTACACGACTTGAAAACTTGAACTTCTTTTATGTCAACAAGTTTGTAACCCTTCATTATGAAGACAATAACATAACAACTCCTCCCACCTCCACCAGAGTTACAAAGCAGACATCAAAATAAAGTTTGCATCCTTCAAAAAGCAGGGCAAAATTTGTTATTAAAAAAAGACAAAAAAGAAGGAAAAAAGTCTTTTATAGAGAAACCTTACAACTAAAGTACTGCTGAACTCCCTTCCTACCCGATGCTTCCTTATCTTAAAATAACAAATACACAATGTCTATATAACATGCACATCCACGATGAAACACTGGACATCTAGAGTAAATTGATGACTTTTCTTAAGAGTGCTGTTAGTCTTGTAAAAATTTAGTACCTTTCAAAGTGCCATACAACGAATGAAGGCATTTACAATAAATAAGGATCATAAACATGTTCAACTGAAGCGACACACTGTGAAACATGTGTTATCATATAATTAAGAAGCAAAAGTGTTGAATGATAAGATTTTAAGCATAACTAGGATCTTATGTGTACTAGACACTACAGGCTTACTATCATATCCCATGATTCTTTGGTGCACTGATTGTGGCCTAATTGCATTATACCCTTCGTATCTACCATATAAAATGTGCTTTATTCCGTTAACAGAAA
Organism: Ophioderma brevispina; assembly: GCA_023653785.1. Classification (NCBI taxonomy): domain Eukaryota; kingdom Metazoa; phylum Echinodermata; class Ophiuroidea; order Amphilepidida; family Ophiodermatidae; genus Ophioderma; species Ophioderma brevispina. Next base: position 11,920 of record JAMKCH010085645.1, read on the forward strand.
CTATGCACATGATACTGGGTAGGTGTAGGGTATAATATAATTATGCCATGATCACAATGTTGAAAAAAATGATTAGGCCTACATAACCAAAACAGGGTAGAGGTCCGATAGTATGTACTGTGTATGCAAATATGAAATGTGCCATGAGACATGCGTATATGGCTGTAGTAGAGCAAATGAAACCCATGATGAAGGTACTCATTTTGTATAGCTATGCCCCAGGCTGGTACACAACCTCTATTCTATTTTTAGTAATCCCAATTTCACCTAAAAAAAGTAAATGGTTGAATTTACATCGGAAATATGAAAATGTGTTTTCTTATGAAAATTGGTATAACTTCCAGTTCTCTTTGAGAGATTCAGAGACACGATTATACCCAAACCAAACTCAACGGTCCCAATGCCCTCTGTTTTAGTAAACATAGCTATTGAACTAAGTACTTTTCACACTTCATGGGTTTCAATGCCCCTTTAAAATAGATTAGATCACATATTTTATTTTATAAAATAAAAGTACTATGCAATTAAAACATGAAGCAACTTCAAACATACAAAATGAAAAATGCTAGCATTTAAAATATAATAAAACAATGCTTTTACTGTACAAAGTTCTAATATACCTTTTTCAAAGAGAATAAAATATCTTCAAAAAAGGCTTGGCAGAAGCAAAAACAAAAAACCTAAAATAAAAACAAACTACAAACAATAAAATTTGCTTAATTTATTTCACTACAAGATACATTCAGCAAGCCCTGAAGGTATAAGGAAAAAAATCTGACTGTACAAATATGTCTTAACTTGGGACAAACTTCAAGGCTTGCTGAATGTCCCGCAACTAGTAGACCAAGCCGGTAGTCCAATATGATGTTTACTACATCAAAAATAAAACACAAAACAGGGCCAAAGATAATTGAATTCCTTTTCAAGTACAAAACTACTAAAATGCCCTCAGCTACCATCGGGCTATTCCAGACACCCCTATGAAAGCACATGCAGAATTGGAGGTATTGAATACATTTGGAATGTACATGGTCAGGTCATGATCAACACATGGGTTTCACATGGGCATCACATGCACTGCATATGACAACCATGTATTAATTAGGATCTGACCATGACTATTCCAAAAGAAATTCAATACCCCAATATGGGAGGCTGAAACTCATAGGGTTAAGGATCTCATCTTGAATAACACATTATTACAGGAGTCCTTACTGCTTTATCTTTTTATATAACAGAGTGTACAGGGTTAACTCCAAATGCAGCCTTGGTTTAAAAAATTAACAATTACACATATGCTGATTAAAATATATTTGCATTGATAAAACAGGAGTTCTTTTAAAAAATGAAAAAAAAAAAAAGAATCTGAATTAACGATAAATTCAGATGTGCAGGTTTAGTAAAGTAAAATCAATGACATATCTAAATACATTTAATGGTTGAATAACAACATTTCATCTTTTACTACCAAGGCCTTTTGAAGTGGACACACTTGTTACAAAGCTTAAAAAGCTTGAAAAGGACGAACGGCGCCACGGTGCATCGTTAATTGCATTGGGAAAACACACAAGGGCTTCGTCCGCCCGCGCTACATGTACAAGCACCAATTGTTCTTTTAAGTCCTAAATCTGACAACAATGACATCTAATGGTTGACAACATTTGGGCTACAAATTGTGTATCATGACGACAAAATCCACTTGATAAAATTTCTTACACAATTCACCATATATGTGTAATGATTAAAACGATTCATAATACACACTGCATTTTACTATTATTAACAACTGGTCTTTACTCCAGACCTGACACTGCTAAATGTATGTATCTAGTAACAAATTATATCATGAGTCTGTGTGAAAGAATAGTTTACAGTGCATAAATGTTGACAACCCTGGAATAATATGTTTTAAGTGGTATAAATGACAACAAGTTAATCATTACGCATCACATACCGTAACATACTAATAAAGATGTGCCGGGGGGACACCCTTTAGTAAATATTTGAAAATGCATCTCATTCACACTCTCATTCAAAATACATACATAATTACATATAAATTTTATGAGACGTAAACTTATAAAAATGTTTTAACAAAAATTCTCACTTTTTTAAAATATCTTGTTTTTATCTTGGAAATACTCACAGATATTCATAAACAGGCAAAGCATCCATACAAAAACAAATAACTTTCGGTTTATGCCTATTCACAAGCTCGGCAAGCTCATGTACGTTTTTTATACACATTGTCAGCTTATAAATATTCATAAATTATACAGCTTATTTAAGTTTTGGGTATAATATCTTAGTTTGGAGTACTTGTTATAGAATGACTACATACACACCAAGGTATTTTTGCAAAAATACATACCTGAATCTAACAACCTCCAATTAATAAAATTTCCTTTACATGAAGATGATGTTAAACTGACTCATCAGATATTGTCTGGCTCATGGGGTAATTATTCCCTTTCAAATGATATTACAACTTAAGAAGGTTCTCCCACCATAGAGGCCTCTAAAATTGGAGGTCAAAATGTTGTACTGGTCTCAAAGTCACAGATAAGCTATGGGCCATTGGCTTCCACCTGTCCGGGTTTCCAACCTAAACGGCTTTTTTGGCCTTGTAACCCCTCCAATTTAGGTGTTACAAGTTCAAAATGTTCATGTTTGACATTCTCTTAACTTTGAGCTTGATTTCTTGAATACTAATTAGGATGTGTAGTTTAGGAGGCAAATCAATTTGACATGAATTAAGGATAATAGCGTAAACAAATATTCCAGTGCAACTATTAACAGTGCGGGAGTTCAGACCATCACCAGATGATTTACTTTGGTTTTGTGGTTTATTTTCAATAATTACACATTACTTTGATTCAATATTTACACAATACTTTGACGTATCATTTGAAGACTTTTTCTCACTCTCTGTGAATTAGGATTTTAGTTTAATTTGGGGTGCGTTGTCAGGTCATTATATTTGTAGAAGCATTTTTATAAGTAAAAATTTGCATATAACATCTGCAAGAAGTCTTTTGCAATTCTGCACGCTACTGTGAACTCTTCTAAGCCTGCCATATTTTCCTACTGTTCCCATCAATTTCAGAGCTCATTCCTTTCCTCGCTGTTTTGAATTCGTCTTCACATCGTCATCTCTCCGCAGCATTTTCAATCACGTCCACTAATCTCAAAATAGTAACACATGTGGAATCTTTAAGGAGAACGCTTTGGTTCGATTTTTAGACCCCAAGGTCCACAGCGCACTTCTCAAACAGTACCATATTGCGAGTAGCACGCCATGAGACAATTTGTAGAGATTTTACAACGAGGTCCTTATACAAAGCCAATCATTACCTATCGTAGCTGGAGCTTGCGATTGTCATGTCCAAGAAACTCTGAGCCATTGCAATACTTTTTTCACACAGTAAATAGGGAACCTGAGCTATTTCTATGTTTGCATTGTTGAGCATTGCACATAGTGGCACTTAGGTTCCTTCTTACACTGAATGAAGTATAGCACTACAACCTTCCAACTCTCATCCACGGTCAAACTGAATGATCTATAGTGAAGCTTGAAAAACACCACCTAGACACTCTACTAATATCTAAATGCAAGTTTTCATGTATTAGTTACGCATACACAATGGTGTTCCACTGACCTTTGACCTATTAGAGGCTTGGAAGTTATGTAATGTGATCTGAACTCCACAAAAGAACCTTTACAAATGTAATTCCTAAACCAACTGATGTTCAATATTTATCTCAAAATGCCTCTGTTCACTAAGATCCGACTTCAATTAACTTGGGTGGTTTGACCACCATAAGAATATCAGCACAGACACTATCAATTCAATTATCATACATACTTGAAATACATCAAGGATAATTATTTATTTTTTTTCTGCTTTTTTTCAAATTTTTTTGTACTAAAAACATTTCTATAACTTTTGAATATGTCCTCACCTTCCAATGTTGTACAAGTGTTGATACTATCTATACGAGCTTACACAAATGGATGTGGTACCTTATTCTTATACAATACTACACTATTTGCACTTATGTAGGGTCCGTTACTGAAAAAAGTACAGTCTAGTACTATATGACAAATATTTTTTGTTTGTTACGATACCAACCTTATTCAAAGTCCCTCGTCGTATTTAACAAAGAGATCTTAGTTTAAGGTGAATTCAAATCGGTGAAAATCACCGGGCTTTCGGGTCGAATTGATTGTATTGGTAGAGTACTGCATAGCTACTTGTCCTTTCTTCTTTGCGCTATAAACTTAAACCTGCATTTATTCTTCACTTTGGTATTTGTCCAATAATAGGTCACAAATTGCAGCGAAAACGCTGCGACAAACTCACGTCGGCCAGCCATGGATCCAGGCCCATATGGCTATACACAGCTAAGCATATCCTGTTTAAAGATATGATTGATAAAGAATCCCCTCATCCCATTTTGTTTGCAGTAGTTGACACCACTAACATTTTTCAAAGAGGCACTGGCAACACTCTTCAAACAAACGTCGAGTACGCTGCCCCACCTTCTTTGGATGGTCGTCCTGGGCCGCCGTTTTTCCCTGTCTCCATATTGTCCCTATTGAATGAGCCCTCCCTTTGAATTTGCTGGTCGCCATCTTGCCGTACTCCTTTCAAACTGCTTTTCCTACTGGCCGGGATCGCTCTCATTCAGACTATGATAGATCCGGATGTTGAGGTGCTCCTTCATCCATATTTCCACTACAACAAAAGATGAGAAAGGTGTGCTGGGTTAATGCATGATAAATTACAAAAATGATAGAGATTGAGATTACTACATTTTAACTCTCCAGGTAGATTTGGCCACACACATGTTGAAAAAACAAAAACAAAACCCATGTGTGCTGTCTGGTTCGAACCGGCACCTTCGTATTACTACACGACGCTCTTGCCGACTAAGCTTCAAGCCCATTATTGGTAGGAGTAGCGATTAATATCATCTATATGTGTTAGGTCTGAAGTTGTCCTTTGCTGTCCTCATCATCATAACGGTAATATATATACGATTTATATATTCGTTTTTGAAATTTAACTACACAAGTTTCTCTCATGTAGACAAGGACGTATATCTCCTAGTAATACAGGTCGCCAGTTCGAATCCGGCCAAACAATGCACATTTTTTTTCGCAACATGTGCGCTGGCATCTCCAAGAAAAACAAAGATTATAAAATATCTAAATTAAAAAAATGACCTTTTGCCCTTTAAATAAGGGCAACGGCATTATCCATCCTGCAAGCTTGATGTAGACTTGTTTCATGATTCTAGCAATCTATGGTTTTAAAACAGAGTGCAAGAATTTTACACCCGACACATGCAGACATTGTGCATAGACAGACAGACACAAACCTGATCCTGAGAATACCCCTTGGCCTTTTATAATGGCCAATGTGGAAACCTTGAGTCCCTCCCCTGGAGCATACAAACGGACTAGTGTTTTTCACAAAATTATAAACACTCCACTTTCCTCAGCCAGTTGTCTAGCCAATACAAAAAAACACCAACAATTTGGATGGCTTTCCTGTTTCATTAAACCACAAGGACTATCCGACATTTCCCAGCATAATATTTTATATGACTAAATTCACAGAACTGTGACAAAAGGTTGGGTCAGAGGGCATGTCAGTTATTGGAAAAAATAAGGTACAATGGAAAACAAGGAAATAGGCACTGCATTTGTTGGTGGGAAAACAAGTCCGAGCCTGTTTGCTATCATATGTGTGTGTGGTGGGCTAATTATAAGGGCAGCTTGACCTTGCGCAAAAACTGCTTGATAAAAAGAATTACTTAATATTTATATATGCTATTATTGTGATTTAATATTCATATCATTAGGTTGTTATGCTATACTAGGTAATCCGTCATTTTTTTCAACATCTTTATTTTTCTATTACAGAAAAAAGGCCTGTTGTGTTGGTTACATATCAAAATTGATATACACTTTTAAATTTTTTTTTTTTAAAAAGACATTTGCTAATCAATATGAAAATATCCTTTTTTTAAGAAAAAAGCGGGTGCTCAATATAGCTGGTACTTCGAGAAAATATGATGACAAATGGTAAAAAATTTTTCATCAACCTGCCATTGTAATTTAATCAGTGGGTTTTGACAGTAAAGGTAAATCCTCCACAACTATACAATGATGATGAAACCCTTAGTGTGTGACTGAATGTTGCAATGCAATCATTGTGATTTTACTTATTTCAAACAGAGTGTAAGTGAGCCTACATGGCAGAAGCCATACGTGTGTGGTTTCATTAAATGCATGGCACACTCAACATGAAACAAGCTGGGTTCAAAAAACATGGTGAAGGAATGTGGGGATTTATATTCGAATTCTTACTGGATATTTCGGAATGCACTTGTATTTTAATGGTAACTCAGCGCATCCAATTTTTGGTCTTGTACTTTTAGAATTGGGATTTACTATGGTTAGGATAAGGATTTAGGATAAGGATTAGTTTGAGGGTTAGGGTAATGGTTTTGGGTTAGGTAAGAAGGGCCTTTGAGTTTGAGGTGGGAGGTTCGAGGAGGAGGGGACATCCAAAGAAGACATGGAAGATGCAAGTGGAGGAGGAGAGTAGGAGGGTTGGGTTGAGGATGGAGGATGCATTGAATCGGGTTAAGTGGAAGGAAGGAGCAAGGGCGGTTGCTGCCAGTGTGAGGTGAATCCGGCCACCCCCATTTACGGGGACAAAACCGGATTTAAAACTTTGGATTTACTACTACTACAACTAGATATAGGCAAGAGGTCTGCTTTATAGCCACCCTCCACAGTACATGACGTTGTTCCAATTGTGTTTACAAACTCTCAGCCAAAGAGGCAGCCTGTCACCTCTGGTTAGCATTTTGAAAATTTTGGACTAAAATAATGGTCTTAGACCATAAGATAGTGAATCATCTCATAGCGGCACTATTTATTATATGTGTTTTCAGTGGATAGCACACTGGAACCACATGCCAAAGGTTCTGAGTTCGAGCACAACTGCCAGCTTGGATTACGTGGTATGTCTTTAGTTGAAGGTCACTCAACGAAGTTGGCTGCTTCAGGCCTCTCTCAAATCTTAATATTTGTTATTTGAATATACTCTTCTAAAAGATGAGATTTAGAAAGGAAACACCATCTGTAACAATGAATAACTGCCCTATGATGTTAGCTACCATATTACGGTCGCCGTGGAACATTATTTTTGCCCCAAATCTTCAAAATGCTGTCCGGCATGCCTTTTCAAAACAACAAATATCACAAAACTCAAAACTAGAAAAATAAATTCTTCTACTTACTCTCTTGGTTGGAATTCTTCAAATCCCCCCTCATCTTTGAGGGGTGTACTTTCTATATCACCCTTTAGTTGTTGTTCTTTATCTGATACTGTAGAGGAGCAGAAAAAAGAACAAAAACAATTAGTACATTTGTACCTCTAACTAAAATTGAAAAAGGATAGGAAAATACAAGAGGAGGTATACTGGTATAGTGTTCTTCCCAAAATGCATTTCTTCCAGTACAATTTTTGCACTTTTTGTCACGTGAGTTTATAGTGACAAAAAGTATCTCAAAGGGTGCAAAGATAGATTTTTCATAATCCTCACACAGCAGTATTGCTGAGTGTGAGGTTCATCTGGTCACTGACTGGTGGGGGCTGACTGACGACTGACGACTGACTGACTGCCCCCAGCCTAAAAATATAAATTCTATTTTGCACCAATGCTAACTCTTGTTATCAAAAAGCTATCCCCCATTGAACGGATTAAGCTAAAGTATTTCTTTGTAACAAAAATTGTGAATTTCTAATTTGATGATAGGATCAATACACACTGTCAGCCCCATGTTTTTATAATTGCCATTAAGCAAATGAAATTGCCTTTTGTTTTCCATTTCCAAGGCATCTCTGTAACCAAGACAAGTGTAAGAAATCATTGGGGCTCATTAATCTATAAGAAATGCCCTACACTATGACACAATATATGGGAGCCCCAAAATCTCTCGTTGCACCTTTAAGTATTTTTATGTCACTATAAACTCATGTGACAACCAGTGCAAAAATTGTATTGGAAGAAATGCATTATGGGAAGAACACTATACCTGCTCTTGGAAATACAGTCAGAATCGTTTGAGCTCTAAAATTGCATTAGGACAAGTTTTACATGCATGAATAATTACCATGAATAATATTATGTGGTAATATATTGTATCTGAGCAACACACAATATGAACCTTGTTTATTTGGCAATATATTGTTCTGTGCAGCTTTATTCTACTGGATGCAATCGCAGTTGATTTATTAGTTTTGGTGAACTTTAGTTGAACTCGAATTGCTATTAATTCTTATTACTATTAATTTCAATAATACAAAACATGGGAAAACATGATGGAGACGAAGCTTTTAGATGAAAGAGCATCAAACCCAGCCAAATAATATTTGCACCACAACAACAAATAGGCAGCAAATTATGGCTCAAATGATTCATTATCTATATTTTTGCTTTCAGAAATTTACAGTGCACACAACAACTACCTCCATTTTCAATGCCATTTTGTAAATTTCAAATTGCCACCATATATCTTAAATATGAGCATTCCTTCAGCAAGAAGACAAACTGTTACAAAATATTGAAAAAAAAATTACAGAATGGGATTTTTTTTCTAAACACACTATCTTGTGAGTGCAATGAACTGGTGGTCAAATTGGCCATGAACCAGGAGGGATGGTCTGATATGTGGAAAAAGGATGGTATACACTTATTAACATTAATGGAAATTTTTATTACCAAAGTTAATTTCCCACTACCAATATTAACAAGGCAAAGCTAAATGCAATAAGTAAATGGCAAAAAAAAAAATGCATTAGAATCTAAGGCATAGGCTGTGTTGTTGTTCCTGTATTTCTTGTCCAAATATAATAATCAATATCGTGGGGGGGGTAGGACATGCCAACCTAACAGCAACAGAACAGCATCAACTTCTGGCGTAACCCGAGTGCTAGTCTTATTCAAAGACTTAACGATAGGAGGGCGCTCTTACGCATATCGAACGGTCACACACAGACTTGACTTAAGGCTAGGCCTGGTCACAAATATTTAAATCTAAATGACCATTATTGGAAATTACACTATTTTGCAGTGGGGTTAATCCACTAACCCCAACGGATTTTGAAGTCAATATTTTTTCCTAAATTATTGTGATCTGATATTACTAAGATGTATTGAACGAAGGCTTAAAAGGTGATTTTGCAATGTCACTGGGACCGAGGCTGCCGTAGAAAATACACGTAAGAATTCGCTAAATGACCTTTTGGAAATCCCAATGCCCAAATTGAGTAGATTGTGTCCGACCCCCCGACCAATATTTGGTTATGAGGTAGCAACTTAAAATGAAAAATCCATTGGCCAAGTCTTTGCAGGTAGAGTTCACTGACTTTCAAAGACTGGGAAGTTTGAGAAACACATCCGCAGCTTTCTAGGTTGCAAATCGTAATACTCAGGATACATGATGTCACTCACTCTAAACATAGGTCACTGCACCGGGCATTGGAGGATGAGAATATGCAAGTTTATTGCACACACCTTCAGGGTACAAGACATATGAATTTTGTTTTATTTATTACTTCACAAAAGCAGTGGTTCTGTAAAATGCTGGAACCGTAGATGTGGATCCAGTTTGAGTGACCTTCATGGGCAAAATTCTAGTCACAACAAAATACATCAGAAATGAAGGATACATGTTACCTTAGGGTAAATAAACCACTGTGAACCACTTTACAGTGAGTTCATACTTCATCAGCAGATACTGGCCAGTGCTAGTCTCTCAAACATGATTTCATGCAATGTGTAGGTTTATGCATACTGTGTGCAGAGCATGTTCAAAAGGCTAGCAATGGCCAATGTCTGCCATATTAAGTATGAACCCACTGTAAAGTTGGCCAGTGCTAGCCTTTTGAACATGATCTGCATACAGTATGCATAAACATACACATTGCATGAAATCATGTTTGAGAGGTTAGCATTGGCCAGTGTCTGCTGATGAAGTATGAACCCACTGTAAAGTGGTTTACAGTGGTTTGTTTACCCTAAGGTAACATGCATCCTTCAATTCTGATTGATTTTGTTGTGACTATCCTTATCCGTCAATTCAGTGGGTAGTATAGATTGGGGTTCACTCAAATGGGTTACTTCTTGTTGTTGTTCTGATGTACAAAACTTGTTCTATGCACTATGACAAATACAGAACTGATTTGAGCAAGCATTGATAGGTTTAGGGTTACAGTTCGTCATCAGTGATTGCTCATGTGAGGGTCAAGCTTGAGTAAGCATTTGGAAATGTACTCTGACTCCTTTCAATGGTATTGTATGGATGAATAAGTGTTGACATTTCAATTCCCACACAAGTCAAAAACAGAGTTGATATTTGTTTACACATCAAATTGAACTAAGGTAACGAGTACCTGTGCATCAATACATGTGCAGTGTAAGGATAATACTGTCTTTGGGCACTCTCATTGGCAGGTAACCTTCCACCCTTTTTTTTTTTTTTTTTTTTTTTTTTTTTTTTTTTTTTTTTTTTTTTTTTTTTTTTTTTTTTTTTTTTTTTTTTTTTTTTTTTTTTTTTTTTTTTTTTTTTTTTTTTTTTTTTTTTTTTTTTTTTTTTTTTTTTTTTTTTTTTTTTTTTTTTTTTTTTTTGCTCGATTTGGGCATTGGGGATTTCCAAACGGTAATTTGGGGAATTGATACGTGCATTTACTATGGCAGTCTCGTTCCCAGTGACATTACAAAATCATCTCTTAAACCTTTGTTCAAAAGATCTTAGTAATATCATGATAATTTAGGGAAAAAATATTGACTTCAAAATCCGTTGGGGTTAGTGGATTAACCCCACTGCAAAATAGTGTAATTGCCAATAACGGTCATTTAGATTTGAATATTTGTGACCAGGGCTAGCCTTTAGTCAAGTCTGTGTGTAACCCTGTGTAACCGTTTGATATGCGTAAGAGCACCCTCCTACCGTTAAGTCTTTGAAACAGACTAGCACCCGGAAGTTGATACAGTTTTGAATTCGCTGTTGCTGTTAGGTTGGCATGTCCTACCTCCCGTTCCACCCTTTGTACCCAGAAATAACCTCATATCTATTACACTCCATTTACCTTCCTCACACAGCTGTTTCAAAGTCTCATTCATTATGATAAAACCAGAATAAAGCAAAAAATATCAATGACGACAGTCTTGACAACTAATTTGGATTATTTATTCCACTGACTACATCCCGTGTCAATTTTACGAAATTCCATTGCGAGCAAATATGATTTTTCTTAAAAATGTAATTTTACACATCTTTCTATTGAGAATGGGCATATAAAGGGTGCTATAGCATGCATACAAATCATGACCTTTGGTAGGCTTGTATGGCAAGATTCCCACAATGGATTTTTCTGATTTTTGCAGAGGTAATAGCTCTTGCATGTTCCTATTTATATCAGTTGTCAAATTTGTGTTGCCACTACTAATTATTCTAAAAATAAAAGAGGCAATATACATGGGGACAAACAGCTGTGCTCGAGTCAGTGACGTCACCGCGTTCAGACAGATGTTTCGTGTATGTGTTTTCACACCGCCTTTGTATTCTTGCGTGTGTACGCCAGCAATTTGAAACAATGCCCGTGATTTAAAGGTGCAACAAGAGATTTTAAATAACAGGTGTCCCTAAAAAAATGTGAAAATTCTGATTTTTGCCCAGATGTAAAGCTTTCCATAAAAAATATCCCCATCTGAAAGGATTAAGCTGAAAAATATTTCTTTGGTACAAAAATTGTGAAATTTCTAATTTTGTATAGGAGCAAATACGAAATTCAGCCTATGTTTTATATTGAAATATAAGCAAGTCAAAATCACCTTTTTTCTCTCTTTTAAGACATTTCTGTAGCCAAATACAAGGTAATAAATCTATTGAATGTCTAATCTATATGAAATTACTAATATGATACAGTATCTGGGTTCCTCGAAATCTCTCATTGCACCTTTAATGCTGCAAACACTGCATTACATGCTGATGTCACCGACTTGAGGAAGATAAAAACACTTACCATTATATTTGCCTCCTTTTTGGCTCTTGAGTACACAGATAATTAGCAGGATAAGAAGAAGTATAATGATGATAACAATCAATGCAACAAACCAGCCTTCAACTCTGAAGCCACCGGCTCCTGCTTCAGCTGTAATGGATAAAAAGAAGAAATAACACCAAGGTTTAAACCATTGTATTTAAGATATTTGTATAAACACAATGTGTCTGAAGTTCCTGTTGGAATTTCTGAACAATTTGACTTTCTTATCAGTATCTTAAAATCTCACCAAGATCATTAAATCATCTTTGTGTTGTTTTTCTTAAAAAAATAAAGCAACCAATACCAATTATGGAATAATTTAGTTTTAATTATCTCAAGGTATAATTGTTGCAAATATGACAGATTCTCTGTATAATTAAAATGCCCAAACCACATTGACCACAGACAATGCAGATACCTATAGATGATAGCAATTATACTTGATTACATGCAAACACTGACAGACAAGCAGCTAAACAGACAAAATACACACACAAATGCTGTTTGGCAGGTCTCATTCGAATATTAGCAATCCATTCCTGGGCAGAGTTGATATAAACCTACAGATAACTGTATTTGGGCCATTCATTATTTACGATGGAAGGGGGCTGGTTGAAATATAGGTCATGTAATTTTCAGTTGCTCAAATTTGGGGTCATATAATTTTCTTGTAGGGGGGGGGGTTATGTAAAATTACCTGATAAAAAAGACAGATTTTGTGAGGTGGTGGTGCGGTAGTGTTTTTGGAAAGTAGGTTATATGATTTGTATTCAATCCAAGGAGTGCAAATTTGCTTCCTGGTAATAGTGGGCATAGATATTTTTCTTTGTATGGCCTATTTTGCCAGCCCCTCTATCATAAACAATGCATGGTCCCTCAATCTAACAAAAGTATTTCAAAGTGTGCTAAGTTCTTGACCTACAAACATGATCCAATAAGTATATTCTAGCAAAATTTGATCTCTCTCATTTTGTATTGTATCATTTAGGGTGTGGAGAGAGCATGCCCTTATGATGTAATTATGCAGGCTGGCCATATTTTTAATACATGACCTACTTCAAGTTCAATCCACCTGCCTCTCATATAATTTCATTCCCAATAAAATAGGACAAGATCACAGGCAACATTTTTTGTGGTTGTTTATTTTTCACAGGGAAATTACATGTGAATCCCATCTGTGTGGAAGCTTACACAAATTTAATAAGCTTAATAAAGTGTTATAAATTCAGCATTTTGGAAAACTAGTCTCAAAGTAAAAATAACTCACAAAAAAACATAAAATTTACTCAAAAATATTTTTTGGTTACAGCTAGAATATGAAGCAAACTTGAATGTTGCTTTCTGCACACTGCATTATATAAACCTATCTAAAAATTTAAAAAACGCCATATTTTGGGTACATTAACATTTTAATGTGTGAGAAACCTTATGATTTGAGTTGTGTGGCCAAGGTCTTTTTGTTGATCAAAGAACCTGACATTGACAAACAATTAGCAATAGAGCTGTATTACTGCTAATTTACTTTTATCATGCGCACTCATTTGTATTCAAAACCTACCATATGGGCCATGCAATGTCACACAATGATTAAATATGCAATGAGGGCACACATTTCCATTCTAATTGGAAAATTCTGACTGAAGAAATTGATATCACAAATGTTACAATCTACATGCCTAGTTAAGGCTTGCTATATCAAAGAATGTATCTTTCAATTGTGATTGATATCTAGTTCTATCACATATTATCTTTGAAAGTTTCAGTAATAATGCATACCTGAACAAGAGTAATTGTTTTTGTCACAGTAAAATCACTTGGAATTCAATAACAGTCTGATGCAAGATTTACTGATGCATAAATACAAGAATGTTGTAAGTGTGATAGCCGATTTTGGTAACAACATTTTCATCAAAGGTTCCAATTATACTGAATGGTTGACAAGTGAACTGTAAAATGGTTCCTAGAGTGACTTATAGTAATTGTTTTGTACTGCATTGCTTGCAATGTAATAAATAAACCACAAGACAGTTAATGTGCTTTCAACTTCCTTGCATCCCTAAAAATATATATTCCTCTCACTTGAGCATGCATCAGCATGTGTCCCCCAAGGAATCATTTAAGGTCCCATGATTCATGGCAATAAGAATTTATCAACTTTTGTTATTGTTGTATTCTCAGCTTATTCTCAACATGTGTACCTGGTAAATATAACAAGAGACAGCTATTGTATTTTCAATCTCCTTGTTCATCTAACTTCACAGTTATGTATTCTTTTCTCTTGTACATGCACCAACATGTGTCCCACAAGGAATCATTCAAAGTCCACTTATTACCTCTAACACAATTTTGAAACTGGAAGTAACAGCTCATTCTATTTTATATATGCCTGAGGGTATTGCACTTTCTAAAAAGAAGTTATTTATTAAAAGGCAAATGCAGCACCAGGAAAATGGCAATTTTTGGTAATACAGAATATTACTGCTACAAAATTCATTTGTAAACTTGTGTATTTTCATGCAAAATGTGATTTACTTCTAAAGTTCTTAAACAGAAAATTTGGCTTTAATTTAGCAGGGAACTGGATAAAAGTTGGAAGTTAAGAAATGGTCTTGTCCATGTAATTTGCGATTGTGTTGAGTAGCAAACGTCAGTTTTAGGCTTACTCGCATTACATAGCATGGGAGTTTCAGCACTAATGTGAAAAAAGAGTGGTGAGGGAGAATTTATTAGCTGGGGTACATTTATACAATATGTAAAGCTTTGCCAGGTGTTGTATTACAAAGTAATCTTAAGTATGTCATTTAATATTACCCCACTACAACTGAACATAATTCTTTAATGGGGGAGGGAGAGGTGGGGGGGGTAGGGGTGGGTACACGGGTAGGAGGGGTGCTAAGAGAAAGGTAGAGAGGTGGTAAGGGAGGAGATACGTGGTAACCCCTAACGCCTGCCCAGGTCGTTATTTGGGTTGGGGCCGGCCGACTGCCCAAATGCAACGAAAGGCAATTTATTTTAATTTTTAAAAACGCACCGATCCAACGAGAGCCAAAGTTTGTGTTTTCATTGCATCTGGCCGTTTTTCCCGGCACAGGAATAAGTAGCGTAAAGTCAATAACGGCCCAAATGCAACGAAAAACATCGCGTCATTTTCCCGGAAGACGGCCCAGATGCAACGAAAAACATCGCGTCATTTTCCCGGAAGACGGCCCAGATGCAACGAAAAACATCGCGTCATTTTCCCGGAAGACGGCCCAGATGCAACGAAAAACATCGCGTCATTTTCCCGGAAGACGGCCCAGATGCAACGAAAAACATCGCGTCATTTTCCCGGAAGACGGCCCAAATGCAACGAAAAACATCGCGTCATTTTCCCGGAAGACGGCCCAGATGCAACGAAAAACATCGCGTCATTTTCCCGGAAGACGGCCCAGATGCAACGAAAAACATCGCGTCATTTTCCCGGAAGACGGCCCAGATGCAACGAAAAACATCGCGTCATTTTCCCGGAAGACGGCCCAGATGCAACGAAAAACATCGCGTCATTTTCCCGGAAGACGGCCCAGATGCAACGAAAAACATCGCGTCATTTTCCCGGAAGACGGCCCAGATGCAACGAAAAACATCGCGTCATTTTCCCGGAAGACGGCCCAGATGCAACGAAAAACATCGCGTCATTTTCCCGGAAGACGGCCCAGATGCAACGAAAAACATCGCGTCATTTTCCCGGAAGACGGCCCAGATGCAACGAAAAACATCGCGTCATTTTCCCGGAAGACGGCCCAGATGCAACGAAAAACATCGCGTCATTTTCCCGGAAGACGGCCCAGATGCAATGAGGCGCAATGCGAGTCTTTTCGCGACAAAAAATAGTTGTTGACGGCCCAGATTCCACGAAAAAATTTTCCCCCGACCTTTGGTCTTACCACGTTTCTTTGGCTCTCATTGCCTCTCGGCCGGTGGGATGGTTAATGGATGCATTTTGTCTAATTAACATAACAATATGGACTTCTAAAGATCAGCATTAACATAAGAACACAGATTTCTATGTTCTTTATCTCTTTACAACTGCATGTGTGGGTAACTGTCTGAAATGTGTTCTTTATAGGTGTAATTTAAAATTGGTCCAAACTAGGGCTTTTAAATCTTAAGTTTCTTATCCTAGTAGTATGTACCACAACCACATTTGCTATTACATATGTTGAGAGCAGTGAACTGAAGGGTACATGACAAAATAGTTCTGCAAAAACAAGCAGGAAAAAAATTAAATCATTTGAAAAGTCAGTGACTTTGAAACAGAGAATGTCTATGATGCAGTTATTTCACTCTTTTAAGCTTCCGCAAATTAAGTTGCAATAATTCCTCAATTGTCATCAATCCAGACTTATGTGCATTAGATCAGATGTGATTACTTTTTCTCTCATATTAATTACATATTCATGTTGCACACAGATACAAAATCTGCAATCAATATGCTATGGAAAACACATGCTGCTTCCAAATTCAAGCCAGAACATGAAATTTCTATTTTCTGTCATTGATTCAACACAACAATAATTGCTTCATTATAAGTTTCTTCCTTTAATTGATAATAAGATTTCCTTTTGGAACATGGAAACAACTTTAGTTTCTCATTAGTGTGTGCATGTCCAATTAGAGGTTTAATCCAAGCCTTCATTATTTTGTTCAGCTTCTGAAATGTGGGGAGTCAAATTAAAAGGTCATGCATGAAATCTCAACAAATTGGTGTCTGATGTTTAACAATAGTTCAGGTCCCAAGGCCATAGATTAAAAGTAAATAATGTGAATTTTTTTGTAATATTTTGAAATCTTTAATGGGAATCTTAACATTAATCTTTATTATCCGAAGGAAACACCCTTTTCCTTTACTCATTGTACTTTTCATTTAAAGGATGACTCGGAGATTTTGTGTTTTAATTCAAAATAGTCAACTAGAACTAGAGATAGTCACCTAAAATGCTCAATTCCAAAGTTGATGAATCAGATTTTTCGTTTTGATGCAGTAAACATTTATGTATTGTATAACATTACCATAGGATACTGTGCATGATGAAAATTCCAGATGAGCAATTTTATAACAAAGGTTTGATTTTTCTATATGAAGGACGTCGATTTGGGCTTAGCTATTTCACACAGTGATTAGTTTGTGGATAAGCATTATGCATATTCCAAAAACATGATTTGTTAGAAAATTGAAGGCGCTATCCTCGGGAAATCTCCGAGTCAGCCTTTAAGGAGGAAATCATATTTTTACCTATCAATCAATCATATTGAAAAGAAAAGGTGGTCATGAAGAAAAAGAAAAATAATAAAAAAAATTCACCTCAAAATAACATCAAACTATGCAATTCAGACAACTTTTTGCAACATTATCAAAAACACCCATTTTTTAATGCAGGGTGCTTCCACTAAAAAAAAAATAAGATTTGGTCACAAATGATAATGCAACTTTATTTCAAACCTTATTTGTCCCAGCTCATAGAGTAACTATCTGTATACATGATAATAAACAAGAGCGTATAATTAAAATGTCCTCAGACACATTCAGGCCAGTGACAAGAATCCTAATGCTGAAAACTAAACCAATCCCATTAGGGAAGCTGACAATGTTTCTTTGCTTAGTAACCAGGGAGAGGTCAAAGGTCAACTTAATACTATTAGGGAGAGCTAACACCAGATAAACTAATTACGGATGGTTAATATCAGTTCAAGTGTACAATTAGCTTGCCAAGCGAAAAGTTCATAGGAGAATGCACACGGCTATGCCGTATTGATCTGTGTACATGCCGCCTTTAATTGGTTATGTTGAAGGATATTTTAAGTAATGGAGTATGTATCACCTTGTTTTCAAGTTTTCCGCATAGCCTTAATTTTATTGAACTTTCAGGATAATTTGCACAAGTGAAGTTGTCTAAAACAAAGCTGTGTAAATGACCAGGCATGTTTGACCTTATGGAAATACAGTTTCCATTCTGACTTTAAATGATGGTAATGTTAACAACATAAAATGTTTTTTGAATAATTTAAATAATTTTGCTCAAATGAATAGCAGTCATTTAATATTCTGAGCAAATCCTACAGGAAAATAATAAATAAATTTTAAAGGAATCATGAAAAGAGGGTACATATTATCTGTTATTCATATTACTCCGATTCAAAGCAGAAATGAACGAACCATGAAATTGATATTTTGAAAAAACAACATACCTAAAAAGTTAATTCATTGATAAAACATTCCTAACTGAATTTCCTATATTCAATCCAAAAAATTAATTGAAAGTGTAAGATTTCAATCTAATGGCAAATTTGAATAAAACATGTCAACTGCCTGCAAACCATACCAGCTGGGAGTATTTATGATAAGTGTGTTTCTAAGAACAGGAATTTTGTTCTCAAGTGACCTAAGCCTTTTACTTCAACTGCACCATAATTTGTACAACCTTTTACATCAACTGCACTATAATTTGTACAATTCTATTTTTGAAATGCCCCTGGCAGTGACTTCATGTACATCTACTTTTCATAATACAGAATGCTTTCATCTTTTGTAACTGAAGTATTATGCTTGAAGAAATGTTTTCACAGCTTGAAATTAAACATTTATGAGGAAAAAGTGGTATTCAGGAATGCAAGGTGATTAAAAGATCAATTTGTCTGGCTATTTATGCCTGGTAGTTTTTTAAAGCAAACAAACTAAACAAAATGCACATGCACAAAAAAGGCTGTCTACTGTAGATAGCATTTTCCTTATCCAGTGCAATTACAAATATTATATAGAGGCTCGGAGAAACTGGCGAGCACCGAATTAAAGGGATGAGCAGCGATTTGCTAATCCAAAACATCAACAAAATCATCAAAATTTATATTTTGGTATTTTTGTTACTCGCATGGATATGCGAACATAACCTGCAAGTGGATGGCTTGAAATCTGTGTATTAGAGACACGGCAGTACCTTTTATCTGATTCTGTAATTTCTATACGTGTGTATCAAAATTCCGACTTGAGATAAAAAAAAACCTTTCCCGTTGAATATCCCAGATTTTAAGCGTGACATTGTGCACCATGGTCAATACCGTTTGACCTCAAACAAAAATATTATTGATCTTTGTTTATTCTGTACCGTTGTAAACCACAGTCAGCTATTTAGTGTAGATTTTGAGATGCCATCGATGTATGTCTATTTACAGGAGACGGTATGACAAATTTCTGCTAAATATTTCATTTTTTTCCCACTGTTTGGTTGTTTCTACATTACAGCAATTATATGGAATTGTACACACTTATCCCCGATTTATAAGTTAAAAAATTATATTTCCACATTTTTTCGATTTTCTTGTAATATCGCTGCTAATCCCTTTAAATAAAGACGAAAAATACACGGTCTCGGACCCGGTCCTCTCGTCCAGTGCAGTTACTGCGGAATGTTCCATTAACAATTTATAAAGATAGGGGAATACCAGAATAATACAATAATTGTAAAAATGATTGAAATAATAACTATAATATATTACTTGCTGAGGTTTACATTTGTAACTATTCCCAAATGAAAAATGTAGTATAGCATCATTCATTCCTTGTGATTTTTACTGTTTTGTTGTTTGTTTAATTCATAACAACAGCTAAACATTCAAACTTACAGTGAAAAATATTTTGACAGGCTTCTTATTTATTTAGTAGTTCTGAATATAACAGCGATTGAAATAAAAAAACTCGCAAAATGTTCCCACTGTACAGTATATGTTGTTGATGCAGGGGGATTTTAAGCATGAACAATTTTATATCTAGTAATGAAATAAAGAAATTAACATCGAACGACACAGATACATCAAACAAATTTACTCTGCGATCTCAGAAGATCAAAATGCATGATTTTTAAAAAGTCGCTCAAGTAAACAAGGTCAAAGTCATCCGACTAATTGCTTTCTAAACTGGCTGTAATATTTCCTACCGATTTCATGCCGCAGGATCGTGGGTGGCAGATGTGCAAGTCAATTTGGACCAAGCCCGTTGGTGTTGACGTATAATGATACCAAAGTTAAATCTGGCCGACACCACATCGTTGGAGCTACGGCTCACACTAAATTGTAATGAACCATTGGGTTTAATATCACTGTTGATTACTGTTGGTATGGTGTGACCAGTTAGGCAGTCTGATACTGTATACTGTCACACTTTTTTCACCCAATTTAATTTTTGTAAATTTCACAAGTAGCTCTAGATTATCAAAAAATACATCCTGTGGAATATTCCCTATTTTATATTAACACTGTTGAATTTTTTGTTTGATTAAATAACAGCTTTTTAGCAAAATAACAACATGAAAATAAGCAAGACCTGGTAATTTGTGAAAATACTCCGATGTGAAAATAGCGCGTTTTTACAGTGTTGGTATGGCACACGCCCTTTTGTCACCGTAAGCAATTGTGTTGCATATGATATTTAAAACCAGGAAAGACTGGTGGAGTTCAATTTAGTTGGGAAGAAAAAGTGCAT
Source organism: Ophioderma brevispina (assembly GCA_023653785.1). NCBI lineage: Eukaryota > Metazoa > Echinodermata > Ophiuroidea > Amphilepidida > Ophiodermatidae > Ophioderma > Ophioderma brevispina. Next base: position 32,563 of record JAMKCH010085645.1, read on the forward strand.
TCCAAATTAACTGTTACATTTTGTAATTTAGTAAGCAAATGGAATACAAAATCTTGACTCTTCCTTTAGAATTTATTTATAACAAGCAGTTACGAGGTGCATAATTATGTCCCCACCAACCCCATACGATCCTATATGACCTTTAACCCCAAGTGTTGAGGTAGTTTCAAAGCTCCACTCCATCCAAGTTATTTTAATATTCATCAAAATATGGGTGTGTCCTTGGTGTAAGATATTCATGAGTTGGACTAGAGTAAAGACTTTTTACGGAATAAAGCTGTACAATACTTGTAATCCTTTGATCCTTTTATAGAAGATTTCGTGCTAGGCTAATTCCGTGCAGTCTTACATGAAGGATGAACCAAAATATGACTGAAAATAGGAGGATTAACATTTTAATAATAACGGAGCATTTATATGGCGCTCTACAAAGCACACAGCGCCTCACAATTATTATTACGCCGCCTTCAAGAAATCGTCACGATCATTTCACTTCATTTAGGTGGCTGCTCGAAGACATGCCTTACAAGCGCACAAGCCTATCAGCCGTTAGATCGTAATATTCCCCATAGCAGCTACCCAGATTTCGCTTGGGTGGACGAGGCAATTGAGACTAAGTGTCTTGCCCAGGGACACAAACACGTTGACCATAGTGGGGCTCGAACTCACGATTTTCACGGTCTATTGATCACAAGTCCTGCACTTTTCCACTAGACCACACGCGCTCGCACAAAGTGATTTTTTGCACATATCTTTTAGGACACACACATCCATGTGTTACTCATTTCATTGTCCCCTTTTGAAATACTTTGGGTAGGGACTATTACAATTAAGAACACAAATTTGGCAGTTCTCAGCTTTCATGCTCACTATATTAAAAGACTAAGTTGTGGACTGCCTTATTAACTTCACAGTATCCATTTCTACCCACAAACCAAATGGAACAACATATTGAACAAATACTCAAATGAGCTCATTAACATGTGTATATTCTGTCAGTTGGTGTGATGTCACAAATTGGAATTCTGCCACTGAATTGGTTAATTATGGCTGTTCCAAGTTATTCCCTGGCATAAAAGATTACCTTTGGAGTGAATGATTAAGTCAACAAAATCATGCTAGCCTAAGGCTTTGCATCAAAATTACTCACAAAAATTGATTAAATATGAGAAAAATATCCAACTGTGGCAGAATTTGTTCTTGTAATTTTGAAAAAGGGAAGACATTATTTATTTGTCAAATTTGATTTCTCCTCACCCCTCCTCTTGATCATCCAACCTTTGGAGTAAATGAAAGAAACAAGTAGATCAAAACAGTTACCATTACAGCTACGCAATACATTTAGTGGGAAGACAACAATTATTTTGCAATACATTAGATTATTGGGAAGGTAAAATAATAGCATTATTTAGGTGCCAATACTCCCAAATTAATTAGCGGGTAGGGGAAGGAAAATGATAGCTGCTATTTATTGTATTAATGCTGTGCATTAGATTTCCTGAGAAGGCAAAACAATTACCATTAGTAAATGCTACACATTATTTTAGCAGGATGGCAAAACAATTACTTTAATTCAGAGTATAAATGCTACACATTATATTAAAAGGGACAGTATGGCAAGAACAATATTCAAACACACTAAAATGAACTCTAACTTAAATCACTTCTACCTAGAAGAAAATAATTTGGATATACATATAGTGTGAAACTTGCAGAAGGAACTGATACTTCATCATCATCTTAGTTTGACCGCTTCAGCTTGAGTACATTGACTACATACACATTACCATTCACTTTGTATCTGGCATGATTTGGTAGATATAAACCTCTTTCAAGATATTGATCCGAGAGGTGCCATGGATAAACAGCAATTGCATGTGCAGTATGCCTAATACATGCATCTTTTCCCAAAGCTTTGCCATATCCCAATGAATGGCTGTTAATGGTGTCAATATCCCAGGCTGACAGTCATGTCAAACTAATATGATGAGGATAATATCAGCTACTCTGGCAAACTTCACATAATAATATAAACATCCATTTTTTTCTAATAAGTTGCAGGGATTTTAGCATGGGTTGATTTTATTGTTTGAATATTGTTTTCTTTACCACACTGTCCCTTTAAACAGGGAGGTCACACTGTTACCATTATGCAGTGTATGCTATACATTACATCTAACAAGACAAAAATGGTTACCATTATTTAATGAATGCTACACATAACATTTGACAGAAAGACAAAACATTTACTAATTCAGTATATAACTGCTACATCTATATATTCAGCAGAAAGGCAACACAACTACCATTTTTTCAATGTATAAATGTTGTCATAGCTTTTTGCAGGAGGCCAAAATATTACCATTATTTAGTGCAAAAATGCTTCACATTTTACTTAGCAGGAAGGCAAAACAATTATCATTATTTTGTGTAAATGCTATACATTTAGCAGGGTGGCAAAACAACTAATATTATTTAGTGTATAAAAGCTACGCAGATCGTTTTAGCAGGAGGCAAAAAACTATCATTGTTCAGTATATCCTTTATTAGCAGGAAGGCAAACATTTATTATTAAGAGTATAAATGCTACACATATACATTCAGTTCAGCAGGGTGGCATAACAGGTACAATTATTTAGTGTATAAATGCTCTGCACTACATTTTGTGAAATGGCAAAACAATTATCATCATTTACTTTATAATCTTCTCTATATTACATTCAGCAAGTACAATGCTAAATATTCACATGTACATGCACCACCATTACACCTTACCACCGGTACAGGCGAGTGTAGCGGTATTTCAGCCACAAACGAAACCCATGTCCAATGTGGCATTGGGTGGGTGGGTGGATTAACATTGGGTCAACAAAATTGAAATAGGATAATTGCATTATACCATTTGCTTATTTCCATCTTATCCACAATCAATATTAATCGAGTTACGACTTGCGGAAAGTTTTCCATTTTCATTTCGGAAATTATATCCATATGTATGTGTGCACACTACACGGTGGAATCAGAGATATGAAAATGCTAATTTATTTTTTTGCTACTTTGACATTTGTTTTCTACTGAAACTTATGAGACTTGGTTCAATTAAGACTATGGTACAGGTTTTAATTGCTTTACACCATAATATTTTGTTGTATTTTTATTTCTGTTTAACTCCTATCCTTTCAATTATTTTAACTGTTCCATTAACACATATTTACACACACACATATATATTGAAGCGGAAGCACACCACACAATTTGCTTTTAAACTCCGAGTCACCTTTACTAACAATATCACTTTGAAAGAGTACATTTGAAAGCACAAAAAAAGTACCCAAAAAGGAACAATGAATGCAAACCTATGTAAGTAAAGAAATAAACATGTATAAGGCCACCAACTTCATTTCACAACTATTAAAATGTAATGTATTGAAAAGGTTATCATCCAAAGATATGTTGCTACACTTGTATTGTAGATACAGGTTTACAAGGTAAACAGAATACATACTGTATAAGTGGAAATTTTCATGTACAGATATTTTCGTGATTTTAACAGTTTTGCCAAATGCGCAAGAATTTAATTTCACGGTATTGACATCAATGCAATACAAATCTATTGGAAAAAGTTGTTTTCGCGAGCTTTTATTTTCGCGTTTTTATGTTCACTCCCGAAATTTGAGGAAAAAAAAACCTCACGAATATTTCCACTTATACAGTAGACATTTTTAAAAATGCTTCAGGACAATCCGATTTCAGAACTCTTTCAAAGACAAATCACAAACTTTTCCTAGTTTCAAACGACATGTTTAGGCCAGCAAATTACAATGGTATTCTACCGGTATGTATTGAAGTCAAAATTATATTTTACGAGTCAAAGGCACATTTACACAAATGAAAAGAATTTCTGACACAACCAAGTTACAGTGGTTCATTCAAATTAACAATGACAGAAACAACCGTTCACATATTTTTTTACCTCACAAGGGTGGATTTTGAGTATCCTAAAAAAGTACAGACACATTGCATGGGAAGTTGTTAAATTCTGATGAGCCACTGTGCAAGATGGTTGAATCTCTTTCAACATGGACGAGACAAGATCAGCATTTTTACACACAACACAATATAAAAAGCAAGAAAGACACTTCTCAATCATACCAAACACTTTAAATATGCACGTCGTTTAGCAAAAAGTTTGCAAATAAGTAACGCATAAGTGACGAACAGCGATCACTAAGTCGCACTTCTAAGCAACATGTGCGTTGTGTGAACAGACACTGCAACTGTGTGTTCATCAACACGTGCCCACTCATGTAGTAAAGAAGAGAGATGTTGTGTTGATATTAAATCATTTTTGCTAAATTATACGCCAACACTGCACTAAAGTACAAAAATACCGCAAGGAACTTGCGCGATCCCGCCTGGCAAGATTGGCAGTATACACAATCGTGGTTAGTTGGCACAGTGACCTTTGACCTGGTATGTGACCTTGACCTCACCTATGAAGGAACTCGTATTGCACCTTCGACCCCAGTTAGGTTGTATCGGACTTCAACGTTTCAAAGCCTACCAGAAACACAAAAACTAACCAAACTGGAACACGACCTCAGTTGACCTTTGACCTTGTCCATGACCTTTGACCTCATCCACATATGAAGGAACCCCTATTGCACCTCCCCCAAGTCTGGTTTAAATCGGACTTAAACTTTTCCGAAGAGACACTAAAAACAAAAACCTAACCAAACTGGAACCACACATACATACACTACGGACATGCGCACCCTCGCAATATCCCCCTCTGCTTTTCACGCCAGGGATAATAAAAAGGAACTAATGTTTCTTTTAATTTCTTTAAAGTTACAACCGTCATCCATGACAGTAATAAAGACAATGGAATTAATGAAACTGTAACAACGTTAAAATGTTGGACGACTATGAGATACACACCCTGTCTACATAAAGGGACTGATTGCTGTACGAGGTGCGTTTTTTGCTCACTGGGAAAGTCTTTGGCCACTAAAGTTAAATGATTTTACATAAATCTAGATCAGGAGCTTTGCATTAGATGAAACCATTAAAATGTCTCAGACCATAAATACTACGAAATATCCCCGAGTCACTGATAAACAAGGTATGAGAAACGACCAGACAACGTAAATCCGGACTCCCTCTCTCTATAGCATGTGAGGAATTGCGCATGAGATTTATGCTTGTATATTTCTGATGAAATAATATCAGGGTAAAAGGCATCATTTCTTACTACAGCACCACATTGGCCTATATTCCTATAGTGCATTCACTGAATGGTCTTGACCCCAATTTATTGTGGCTTAACTATTACCAAACACACTATAGTTCAGTAGAAAGCATGTAGGACCTGTGTATCTTGCAGTTACATTTGTTTTGAGATGCTATGTGCTTATAAGTTGTACATAAACAATTTACAAATAGTTTTGTTTTTGATATTAAGGAAAAAAATCATTTTAATTTAAATAATATTGGAGCATGACACCGGTCCACTGAGGTGTTATGGCCACATTTGACAGCATTTTTATTTGATTCATGGGAGAAATGCCCCCCAGGTAATCAATTATACTCTTTTGCTTAAAAATTACCTTTTAACTACTTTCGTTTTGACCTACAAAATCGTTTTTTTCTTGATATAAATTAAGATTTACGATTAGCTACTTGAAGTTCATACTTGTTTTAAATTTGTGTATTTACTTTGGTCAGACTGAATTTGACACAGAACAGTTGAACTTAATCTATTAAGGAGCTGAACTTGATATAAAAAGTGGACTCTGATCCAACTACTCCTTTTAACTGTCCAATCGGTTAAACACACACACAAAAAAACTTGAATAGCTCAACTTTTATTAAATTCCTTGGCACTATGTTAGCCTTTTGTATCCTTTACGGGGAATGTTCATTTCTGCATGCCTGCTTACTTTTTAATATAAGCTCAACATTTTTTGCATGCTTCCCCAGAGTATAAATTGCTTGTTATTCTGCTACTGACTTGTTTTATTAAAACAATCATCAATAAATTATTAAATTCCTTGGTAATTTTGTTACTTGATGGGAATGACTTTGAACTTTGGAATATAGTTTTAATTGACTTTCAAGCAAAAAGTTTTAATATTTTTACCTTAAAATAGTGACCATCAATCTCACTAAATTTTCCTGGCTAAAATGCAGTTCAACATTTTTGTGGTGTGTATGTGTGGGGCCAGTTAAGTTTTATTTGTGTTCATGTAAGAGTTTGATCTAGAGGGCAACTGTGGGGTTCTGCTCATATGGCAACCATTTGATAATTCTAAGCCCCCTTTTCTGATCAAGTTTTGTACCCCTCCCTTTTACATCAGAGGCTACCTTAAGTTGATCAAAATATTTGTCGGGCACAATTTGACTTTTAAAATTTGACCTGTAAAATAATTTTGCTTTTAATTTTGTTCCCCAACAAGAAAATGTTAGACCCAAAATGGAACCAAATCTTTAATCTTTCGTTAATAACAAATCTTTGTAGTTCATAGATAGCCAACAATCACCTATCACTTATGTATCACTTATGGATTGGTTGCTAAGAGACCTCACAAGGTATAAATTGTCTTTGTTCTTTGTATCCATCGTCACATTCTAGCAATTTTGGTCAATACTCCTGTGTGTCCTGTAATGAGTTCCATTAAAATGGTTGCATGCCTGAGCAATTTAATGTTTGCATTGTACCATCGAGTTACCCTAGAGGCACATTTAAACATGGTAGGTTTATATGCTTATAAAGGCTTTGTTATACCTGTATTACCAACTTTACATGGTTAAAGACGGGAGTGGCCCTTACACACCACTCTTATTAAGTATTTTATGCATATTGCCTCCCTTCTGAAGCTTCCGTGTGGTGCAATACCTGCATGTATCATAGCGTAACGCCCAACACTGTACAATACTCAAAAATATTGGGCAACTCGTGCAAGCAATACTTTTCTTTTTATTAGTTTTTTTGAACCATTTTAAACACTGTGTTTGCCAAGTCAGTTTCTTCTTATTTGATCTAGGCTAGTGCAAGATTTTTTCTGTTATCACCTCAGCCATACATTAGAGAATAAAAAGTTATGGTTTTGGGAACGGGTACTCTCTTTACTACGAATTGAACCCAAGGCGTATACCATTATTTTAAGTGGAAGAACGAGGCCGAGGCCGATTCTTCACGCAAAAATAATGGTGTCGCCGGGTTCAATTCGTCGTAAGTAGAGTACCGTTTTCCCAAAATCATACGTTTATTCTCTTCTTAAACCTCTTTATCATTTTAAGGTCATCTTTAACCCAATTTCGCGATGCTTTTACGGCTTAATACAACAAGACATGATGCCACACCCATTGACCAACATCTACAGCCCGTTGAACGCACGATCATCCGCAACTAGACGCATCGTAGGAGGCTTGCGCGAAGTAGCAAAACGCGTATGACGCGAGCGCTTCAACCTAAAATACGGTCCATACGCAGCTCGTACACTAGGGTTCAATTATCGAAATTGAACCCGGGCATCATCAACCAATGAAAGGTGCTTACATTTCACAGATGTTTAAAATATTTTATAAATCTACACACACTCATTTTTGTTGGAGAATACCTCACATTGTTATAAGCTGGTATACTATATTACTGCAAGCTCTTTCCCATAACCCAAGCAAATACGTAGCTTAGAGTATGACATTTTGATAGAAGCTGCGTTGTCACAGAGATTACACATTTATGTACTATGCACACACCATTGAATACAAATATTGGTTAAATTGGAAAACCAGGTAACACCATGTTTCACACGAACACCCAAAATCCCCATGGAGAAGATTCTATTTATAAATTTTAGTGTGTTGTTTCAACAGTGATTTGACAATGCACAACAAAATCTGTCAGTACATTCAAATTTTACGAGACCTTGTGTAATTAACACGAGTCGGTTAACGAGATTACCAGGTGCAAATTAATATTAGATGCAATTATTTAATGTGATATGACTATTGGATATGGGATGGACTCACGACCATACTGAAGTAGCATCAGTGATTCCATACAGCAGGAATAGCACTACATACATGCTTTTATCCCCCCATATCGCTATGTGCAATACTAAGAAACCCAGTAAATTCCAAATTCATCATTTTCCCATTACGGGTGCAAACAAGAGATTTCACTTTATAGGTGTCCCTAAAAAAATTGAAAGTCTGATTTTTGCCCTGATTAAAGCTTTCCATAAAAAAACCCCATCTTAAGGATTCAGCTGCGAATGTTTCTTTGTACCACAATTGTTAATTTTCTAATTTTTTTTTATAGGAGGTCAAATACGAAATTCGCCTATTATTTACATTGAATATAAGTAAATCAAAATCACCCGTTTTCTCTCTTTGAAGACATTTCTGTAGCCCAAACAAGGTTGAAATTGTATTGAGTGCCTGATCTATATGAATGAAATTACTATTATGGAGACAATATTTGGGTGGCCTCAAAATCTCTCGTTGCACCTTTAGATAAACCCGCTATATTGACAATATTCCAAACTATACTAAATACATCATGCATCAGCATTTCATATTAAAAAAAACTCTGAATTTAAAAATTTTTAAAAAAAAACTTTTCTTAATATGACATAAATATATCTAAACAATTGATACACAACCACTACTGATAATACTTCATCGCCTAGCTACATTTAAACACACACACACACAGGCCTTAAAACTCAAAGTAAATCACAATCAAGAAAAAAAAGAACCGGGTGTTATCAAATGTCCTCCACGTATCTATCAAATTTCTACAGCCATACAATTTAACTGCCAATAGATTTCAAGTAAATATGGTTTACACCAATTGTTCAATGTATATACATCCTGTCAATGTTTACTTAGATGGGTTAATGAGGATATTTGCCCTTGCAGAATATCACCAACGGACAGATTTTCTCATAGACCATAAAATAATCTCTCAAAATCAATCAGCAAACATCTCCATTCCATTTATAAGATTGCTTTTCACCCTTCAGATCAGAAGATTTCATACCCTTGGCCTTAGGTCATAATTTCATCCGTAATTTGACCCAAACGGCGTAAAAATACCACCGCTCTATATGCAAAACACCAGCTGTTGAACAAGCCTCTATAAAAATCACATGATCAATGATATCATTACAGAATGACAATTGTTTGTTTTAGTTTATGCATGCTAAAATCCTGGTAATATACAATGGAATACTAGTACTCTTGCGTACTTCTTGGATTCTTTGAGCTAAAATAAAACTTAAAAATAAGGGGACCGGGTAATAATAACCTGTAATGACTATCAAGAGTGTGAAGAGAGTAATTTAATGCAATTTTTCCTGGCCTTTTCATTTCCTGTCATTTTTCTTGATCCAGCTATACTGTGGCATGTACAATTTTCTGTCGTGGTCAAACATCAAATTAATATCTGTGATGTGATATTGGAAATCTACGAACATGGTACTTGATATTGATCAATTGCTATTACAATGATTGATCCTTTTAGATTTTGTCATGTTTTAAATGAGTTTAACATATGTATTTTGATTAGATTTATTTGCCATTAATTTGTCTAACAGTTTACTAACCTTACATATTTACTTTATTTAATTGTTTTTTATTTCTCATTCCTTTAAGTGCCAAATGAGAAGAATTCCAGACATTAATGAGAGTGTTATTAATATTTTTTGATTAGTACACTTTCTACAATTCCATTTGTAGCTCATCTTGTTGATCCTCTGGGGTTAGGATTAAGATTTAAGGTTAGATAAGGATGTTGGGGGTAAATTTAAGTTAATGGTTAGAATTTATGTTTGAAAATTGGCGGCCAAAATAAAACTTGGACATGATATCAACCACATATAGCCAGGTGCGGACATCCAGGCGTTTAGACAAATCTGCATATCTCTAGCACAACATCATACCTCTCATCGTGCGGGCACCATAGTGTCATACATGTTGCAGTGAACCTCAAAACAACTTTTGCGCATTTTTGTTTCACCGCGATTCAGGTTTTCAGGTTGTGACCTAGTCTGCTTCCACCTTTACTAGCACTCCAATCAGAACTCAACTGTCCCGGCATGTGCATGCTCAGATTTACCACACATTAGCCAGCAAGCCTAATTTTTGTTTGGTAATTGGTAATGCTTGCAATTTTGTCTCCATGTGTGTCCTTTGGCTGAATAAAAAGAAAATGTAATCTTAAATTATAAAGAGTACTGGTATAGCACTCTATAGGCACTTTGTTAATTGAACTAACACTTAAGTGTGTGACCTGATCGCCAGGCTCATCCTTTGCAATTTTACTCCTTCAAAATAAACCTCTCATTTAATTGAAGGTCAAAATTTGAGATTAGAAGAAAGCTCATAATTTTCCTCGTATACCAAGTACAATTTATTGCCTAGAAAGTTTCCATTCCTTCAATAGCATTAAAAAATATGACACCTCATCCAAAACACGCACTGTTCTACAGGCCATTTTGATCACTTTTTTTTTTTGCTTTTAATCTCTAATATTTGAATCCATTACTCACAATATGTAATCATGTTTCTGGTAAACAGGCCTTACTGGAGGTAAAAATACAATTAAAAAACTGGACTAGGTCCTTTAAAGGGTATGGAAAATATATATCAACCTTGCAATTGTCTTTCTGTTGATTATAGTCTCAGAAAATATTGAGACATTAGTTCATGTCAATTATGCAGTGGAACCTTTATTAACATTACACTAGAATTGCCACTTGTCAATGGCAATCAAGTCGACCCGTAATTAGGATCAGTCTAATCATTTTGACTTTGGGACAGTCTCATGTTTGCCTAGGCCTCTCCTCCTGGTTCCCTGCACCATTTCATTTTAATATTTCATCATTCACATTTCTAGCAGTCTCTATAACACTCAGGAGTTGCACTGACTTGACCTCAAATGAGCAAGGACAAAAACCGCTCATTTCATGCTTGTTGACTTTATGCAGTATTCATGGTGTACCTGACCTAAGCGCTACTACATGAGCAAAATCCAGCATAGGATGGTGTCACTAAACATTAAATACGGGGGCGATATGGGTACACATAGTTTAAATGAGAAATGGAGAATGATAGCCAGATACGACCTACATTGAAGGCAAACACACCTTTCGCATATGGGGAAAGACGGGAAAGGGTTTGGGTGTTTTATTTCCTCTGGCTTTAAAAAAAAAAAAAAAATGCCATTGACAATAGGGTAGGTTCCACAGGGGTATAGAATGGTCCACATTTTGATCAATCATCAATGGTTTCTTAATCCTTAGAATAATTTTTTTAATATTATATTGTGTATCTTCTGACACTGAATTCCTTTGACTTTTTTACAATGAGGGTTAGAGTTCAATGTCTAATTAATTTGGGAATGAATAGTGCTTACAACTTACACCAAATTAATGGTTGGAAGTGTTGCAGCACCAAATTGAACATACAGTGATTGAACATATCATACCCTGTACATTTTGTACAGCCTCTATTCACATATCTAGCAAACTTACTAACTTAAATATTATTTTAGCATTATTTTACGTTCATCATAGCCACTTTATGAAATAATCTAAGTTAATTTTTGGGTGGCAAATTTAATGTTTCAAAATGAGTAATCATTGCCATCCTTGTGTCAAGTGGCTGTTTATATGTACAATTATCACACACTATGCATAGACAAGTGCTAAATCTTATTTTAGCAACCATGGCACAATAAACTCTGTTTGAGTCAGGCTTTTGTAGACTATTGTTTCCATCATACACAGAATACACATTGTGTAATGAGGCATATGTGGTATCGATCAACCAATAGCAGTCGCTTTGTAGTATTTTTAATATGAAATATTTTATGATACATGTCATTTTCAACATTTTTCACACGTCACAAATAATCTTGAATTTAGAACACAAACAATATTTTGTTTGTTGTTTGTAGACATATGTTAGAATACTTATTTCTAAAAACTGTTCAGAAAAAATACAATGTTTTTAAGTGTGAAAATTAATTTCCGCGATTTTTTGTTTTTTTTTTTAAATAGAATAGATTACTTTTTGAAATATCTCACAGCATATAGCAATATGTGACCTCACTTAAAAACAAAATGCAACTATGCATTCTTTTTGCTCTTTTATGTCTTCTTGGTCTGCGATAAAATATTTTTAATTGAATTACATTTGCAAAGATTTACAAACTATGTTCATCCTTGCTTCTTGTTGCAAACTGGTAAATGTACTTCCAAACTGAACTATGCCTTCTACCAAACTTGGCATAAAATGACTAAAAGTGAAATAATAACACACAAAACTATTTAAAAAGCTCTCTCAAAAGCTACCTACTTCCACAGACAGACCTGAAATGAAATTGAATAGGCCCACCGACAACATTTCAACAACATTGAAAATTAGCCCTAAAATATACTAAAATAAAAATCCCCAAATCAATTTCAATTTACCATGCCTGCATTCAAACTGCCCTTTGCTGGTTACCATTTATTTTCCTCCTACCCACTTAATAGCTTCAGTCCAAGGGTCATTCAAACCTTCATATACAGTCTAACCAAACACTTACAGCCCTTAATCTGGCCATTAAATGACGCCTAGCTCAGTAGGTGGCTCAAATCATATCTGAATATGACACACTTATATGTGACATTCCACATCCTACACTCCCGCGCTGTGTTGTACAGAGCCCATACTGATGCCATTGCCCAGACTATAATAACCTTGATACAAATTAGATTTGATCACAATCATGAAATATATTTTTTTATATATATATAAAAAGATATAAAAAAAATAAAAAATATTACCAGTTGTGGCAATGTTGGCAACTGTAGTTAGTAATCCATAATCATCAGCAAATAATCCATCATCAGTATATAAATCCCCGCTAGTAGTTGCCATGTTGTCAGTGGTGTGTGTATGTGTACAGTGTGTGTGAGAGCACCTTCACTGTCTGCTCATCACACACAGTAATGAAGCATGCCTGCTCTATACAAGCTTGCACCTGATTGGTCACCACAGCACCTGAATATTACACCTGGTCTTTGTAAGCTTGCCTCTGATTGGCTGAAATTGCTTTTCACTGAATATTCACTAGTAGTCACTGTCATTCAATGTCCGCCAAGGTATATAGCATTAGATGCATACTAAAGAACTTTGGTGTATTTGTTTGGGGGAAGTTGTCAATATTTATTCTGATGGGTTTATTTCGCATTTAAATTGGGGGAGCTGATGACAGTCCATTATGTCAGGATGTCCCGCGTTTTTCTCGGTTCCAAATTCATATTGGATTTTTCCCTTTTCTTTTGATGAGCAATAGCAACTGACTCAATACCATCACAATACCACTTCATTTCTAACACAACGGAATCCCTTATCATTTGATGAGAATATAGTTTTGGGGCCCAACTGAAAAGGGAAAATGGTCCCTGGAACCAGTGGTACATTAAAATATCAAGACATGCCCCTAACTGACCTCTTCTGCACACGGTTCCTTTTTATATTCCAGTCAAATTAATTTAGACCATACTAGAACACATAGAGATCTGTATCCAATGAATATAGCATAATCATATCTCATAATCTCTACACACTGGTCAATGTGATAATATATTGATTCGTAGAGGTCACAAAAGTTCATGTGTTCAGTGTACAAATGCAGGTAATTATTATAGCCAAATATTTTTTCCCATAAAAAACTGGCAGTGCTAATATTAAAACAAAAATCTATCTTGCTACAGTTGGATACAATGGGGTGAAACGCATCAAACCAGTCCGTACCGTGCTTGGCGCTGACATTTTGAATATTGCACGGAAACTTATTAGTTTGGGTGCTTGTATACACACATATGGCAATTCATACAAACACTCCGCCAAAATTCAGTTTGTTGGATGTTGGGTGCTATTGTTGGTTAAATTTGTCCTACCCATGGCCACACAACGAATGAAATGACCAATCAGTCGTCTGTGATTTAAATAAACCACCTCATTGAATACATCTTTTCATCTAAGCGCTCATTGCATTATGAGAAAAAAGAGTTATCTGAGCACAAGGATCCATGTACACTATATTACAACCTGGCCCACCTCTAACACATACATTAATGTTTGTCTCACACTAACCCGATTAGTGTAATGCAAAGCTGCAACCACAGTATGTGGAAGAATGGAGGCAGCCATTGCTTTCTATGTTGGTACTCTATGGTTTTCTTCTTTTGTGATCGGCAAAACATGCGAGTGAGACGGTGAATTTCTAAGATTACGTAACGTTTTGCCTCTCTATCTATATAGAACCTCTTGTTGGATAGGGATCAGTGTCACACAATCCATGTCAGCTATTTGTGCATCATGTACTTGTTAAATGTCAAACAGTTACACAGCACAAATTACACAATATAGTGTCTGGTTTTTTTTTTTTTTTTGCAGGTACAAAAGAATCAGACTCGTGACCCTTGGGTTTACAACTTGAATGTTTGCACTTTGCATAGGACAAAATAATAGAGACTTTGAAAAGGTGAGTGGCCTTTAACAGCAATATCTTAAGTAAAGGTAAATGTAAAGGTACATGCGGAGCTAAGCGATCTGGCAACTGCCCATCTTTTTTTCCTTTTGTGCCAGACTCTTCTAGTAAATAATATGCTAGCGTTCACCACTTCTTCTCACAGGGAGTCTCCTTTTTTAAAAAACAAATTACCTTCCTAGCATATGCTAAGGACCACTTCAAACTCCTGTGAGGAGGGAGGCAAGAGAGGTGAGTGCCTTGCTCAATGTTCCAACCTGCTGGCTCCAACGGGGTTTGAACCCAAGACCCTCTGACCGCAAGTTGATCACTGTATGCACGCACCACCCATAACACCTCCTCATAGCCAGTACCCATTCATACTCCTGGGTGGAAGAGGCAAATTGAGGTAAAATGCTTTGCCAAGGGCATACCCTGCTGGCTCTAACTGGTTTTGAACCCCAAGAACCATCTGACCACAGTCACTCATGGTTCACTTTCCTGACTGCATCACACATCACACATGCAGTACGCAACATTCAAAGCTAGAGCATTTTAAAGGAAACAGATTTGATGTTCATTTACTAATTTTTCAGTAATCCTTGATTTAGCCCAATTTAATGATTTCCATCCTCAAACTTATCCAATCCTATCCCTACAATATATTAAATATTTTAATAAAATTATACCCAAGGAACGTGTAGTACAATTTGGCAAGTACAGAAAGCCAATTAACCAAATCCTACTACCCCTATTTTACCTCACTTGCAAATTAGTCCTATGGATAAAATCTCTCAAGACAGTAACTCAATTATTTCACGAACATCAATACAACCTCAAATGGAGTAAATCAGCTAAAAATTAACCTTCACCTTTCCCAAACAACTTTCCAACTCTACTTGCCAACCATCTCTTTCCACCAACAAATACCAACAGAAGTTTACAACCAATCAACCCTTCATATCAAGCCAGTAGAGCATGTAAGAGCTAACATGAGATTAGGCGTGTTGTCGTCGCTCGGTGAGAGCATAGGCCAAGAGTAGCAGTGTACTATCGCCCATCTGAACGGGGAGGATGGACGTTGAGTTAATAGATCTGCGGAGATACAGCGCACTGCTGCTGCGTGCTTTGTCATGGGCCCCAGTGGAACAAAGTGTGGAACTGTATACTGAAAATGTCCTGCATACCACTAGGGGGCATGTTGGAGTCAGAGAGAGAGAAATAGGTTCTATGGATAAGAATTGGTGCATGAGGATGCAGTCAATAGTCCAATACTTTAAGCCAATTCCAGGTTATACTGCAATTACTTAGCTGTAATAGTTTTATACTCATATCAATATTACTTTGTCTGAGGAAATAATGTAAAAAGATGGGTGATCGGGGACCACATCAAATGTTTAGCCATTCTGAATATTAAGCACAGTAGTGAATGAGGTGTTGCAATATGTTCACTTCTATACCATACTTTAGTGGTGCAATATGCAAGTGCCAGGTTTCCATATCATGTAAACATGATGTACATTATAAATTGGAACAAGCACCTATTTAATTTATTTAAATATATACATTTCACTTACTTTTTAGTTTTTTTAACGTTGCATTCTTTTGAATGAGCCTTTGAGATCCTTCTCATATTCCTTTACCTTTTCTCTTGTTTCATTCTCCTGTTTTTCTTTTCTGAGAGTTTTAATTTTTCTTTTTCTGAAAGTTTTTTTTTTTTTGTTCCATGGGAGTTCTTGTTCTTCCGTGCAGTTTTGCACTTTTCCGAAAATCTCATTGAACTTGTTTCTTTACAACAACAGTGATTTAAACCATGACCTCCATTTTTTCCATGACCAAGACTTCTCGTCCAATGTCATTTAATGAGTCAATACATAAAATATTTTTTTATTCTCATATTTTATATTTCAAGATGAACAGAGGAGGTCCCATTTCTGGGACTCTCAGTGACTGTTTTCCTTAGCCTTCTTACGCTTTCTTTCACACTCCTTAACCAAAACCTTCTGTCATCTTCTGACTCCTGCGTGAAGCATAAGCTAGCATCTACCTGCCCTCGAGGCTCAGAGGGGATGTAACACTAGCAATCAATGTGTCAGTCATTTAGATGCCCATTCACACAATTTCTAGATAAATTTTGGTCGTAAACAAGCTACCAATTAAGAGCTGAGCTGCTTATCCTCCCAGTTGCATTAAACTACTTGCAAATTCCAGTATATTTTTATGTGGTGTGAAGTATTGGGTTCGATCCCCAAACAGGCAAGGGCCTCCACTACTCACATAACACCACCAAATGTATGATACGATGTGGCTCAATGTTCTTTTGGATTTTGTAATTGTACAATATCCTTTTAAGTGCAAATTTGTGCATGCAATTAATACCACCTGGCATTCTTCTTGTGTGGATTAGGATACTTTCACTTTGAAATGAAGTTTAAATCTCACTTCTGCAATCATAATATTTTATTTATCTTAGTAAAATGCTATAATTATGTAAAAATATGATTTAATAAAAAAACTTTCATCCTAACGTTTGTCTTAATAAAGCTTCATTTTGACTAGTTAATCAAATCCCTAGTTACAAACAAAGTGAAAAGAAATTAAGTGCCATTCATATCATAACTCTGCAATCCATGAACCAGATAATTGAATTTTCTCGCATTGTGTTTTCCCCTCTTTCAACTGGACATTGTGGGGAAAAATATAAACCCACATAGAACAATGCACTGATTAAAACACTTGGTGTAAAGTTGAAATAATTTTTTTACCAATCCTTCAATTAAAATAAAAAATAAACACCCCAAAATTTTATCAACTAACTAAATGCACAAATTTCAATGAGGAACCTGTCACAATTAACTAAATCTGAAAATAACTCATTTGGTCAACCAGTCAAGACTCCTAGTCAAATATAATTAATTGCCCATTGTAAAAATCTCTATTTCTATGTTTTGTATTATTACGAATGACCCAAAATCCCTTTACAACATGCAGACATCTGGGATCCAAACACGAGCCCAGAGGCAATTCCAGGTCATATGTGTCAAAGGGGAATAAAAATGGTGCTATTTTACACATTTGTATCCTGCAAATGCATTGCCACTGCTCTACTAATATCAACAAAATAGAGTGTATTCACTGTTTATCCCTTTATCTCCTCAGGTGATTAACAAAAAAATTATGTAACAAATAGACATTTCACCTAGAATCAGTTGGACTTTTTTTGCCAAATGACCCCAAAATCACAAAATTTGTGTCAAATTTGCATTTTTTTTCACGTTCTTTTACTTGTACATTTTTTTTTTCAAAGGATCCATTTTTACAACAGCCCCCCATACCTAGAATCTGGTTGCTTACCAAGAACTTTTTGTCCACCTTACAGTAAGTTGTGCCATTGAGTAGTAGAATGTGACAATTCTTACTCTATGCCAGTTTTGTGATGAAAAAGACCCCCCCAACAAAATGCATACAACTTTCTCCAATTTCCTCTCTCCGTCTTTATGAATTGCTTTGTAATAAAACCTCCCTCCAAATATCAATATTCTATGAGGACCTTCCAGACTGATCCCATTGGTCTTGGTTGGTAGTATTGGAGGTACATGAAGGGACGGTAGTAATATTAATTTCTAAGATAATTTTTCCCCTCATTTGAAATCAGTTAAATTTTTGCTTTTTGATGAATAACAACGCCATTTAATGTATTGATATAACCAGATGAAGAATTTTATTTGCTCAAAATTAAATACAAAAAATGTCTATTTCCTGTATAGCTTAAAACATGTTGTTAAGCACCTGGTTTTATTTCCTACTATAATAAATTTAGGCCGTGAGTGACAGCGGATCTTGGGAATTTTGAAGGTGAGACAAAAGCAGAGTCCAGGGTAAGCTGTTGGCTGGATATTGGGGTAAATAGGATTGTCACCTACTGAAAATAGTAGATGGTGACCATACTGGGGAAATTTTTTTTTTTTTTTATAGATATGAAATTCTCATGTTTATCGGTTTTGGTTATCTTGGGCATACATGTGGTGCTGTGGCAAGCTTTGTTATAACTTAAAAGCGTACTAGGATTTGTGGGGTGAGACAAAAAAATCTACTATTAAGACATATCTTTCCAGCAATTAACAAATAAAAGTTCCTTTTATTATGTTATTTTTATCATATGTTACGACCGGCAATGTACACCATGTAAAACACTGAATCAGAAATGTTGCTTAACCGAAATTACTTGTAATTTTCTCTGGTTGATTTTCCCTGTACATGGAGTCAGTCAAGTGACATTTTAAAATGAAAATCGTACTAAACATAATCTCTAAGTTGATCTATCCAGAGCAGATCATTCAGAGAAATTTAAGTCAGAGATCAAAATTTGCAATTCAGAAATTCAGTGGATATCTTCCATACAAAATTCAGCATTTGCATCAAAAACAAAATGCAATGAACTGGCTCTTTTTCAAATTAGACACTCCTCTGTTGAAGCAATCTGTACCCGAGACAAATTTAACCGGTCCTAAATCTTGAAAAATCCAGAAAATTTTAACTCACAAAAATGTTCTGGACATTTCTGTTGAAGATCAAAGACATTTTAAATTCCACAATCCACACGGAAATTGGTTGTTCAATGGAAAAAAAAATCTCAAATTACAACAACTGAATACAGAACTCACTCACACCATCTTTGATTCTAATCCTTTTTTTCTCCCAGCATAGAGAAAGTTTATCATCTGATTTTAAGGGCCATTCAGAGATTTAATGGTAGGGTGCCCTCAATTTGTTTTGACAAAGCCCGATTTTTGCATGTACACAAACCTACCTCCAAAACTAAAAAAACAATAAGGTGACCAACCTTTGCCTTGGGTGAAACTAAACCATTTTTGTATAAAATTTAGATCTGGACAACTAAATGACACAGTGCCTATGGGGGACTGAATATAATGGAAATTGGAAGCTATTGGAATTTCAGCAAATGTTGTGTTTCTCTGTAGACTCGGGGTCAAACATAAGATTTAAGAGCTTACTACATTCAGATCCAAGCCCTTGTCGTCAACATAGTGGTGCAGATTTCAAACCAAAAGGGCAATGCACATAATAACACTACACTAACACTCTTCCACAAATAGAGCTGTTTTGCCAATCCAGACAAATTAATAATTGAAGAATGCATAAATAAACAATGAATAAAAAACCAAACATCTACACGCAAATCTATCTTTCTGTGAAAACCTCTGGCCAGTCGTTATTAAAGTCATCATAGTTTTTAAGCTCTGTTTATTTCCTTTGACAAAATATCAGTTGCCTTTTGGGTCAGTGGGTGACAGGGCAATACCCAAGATTAGCAATAAAGACTACTCCACAAGAACGATTATTTTATTTGAAGCATCGCTTTGCAATCGTCGTTTCCCTGGTATGTGGTAGCAAATGGGGGGTAGTTCACCACGCGTAAATGTCCGATTCTTGGTCTGCTCATACAGGCTATACTGCTATAATACCTCAATGGCAATATGAGTGCATTTGATGAGTGTAGACATTTTGTTTTTAAAGCATAGGGTTCACGACTTGATTGATATGCTGGCTTTTGTCATCAATCCAGATTTCAAATACTTTGTACAATATAGTGAGGATTTTTATGAGGTTTTATTTTTGTGCTTTTTGCTAACAGTAAGTAAAGTATTAATTTAAACCAGTGCAAAAATATTGTTGCATCCTCATATACTAAATTAGAGTAATAATATCACATTTGATGAGACAATTTTCTAGATGTTGAGATTTTATGGTTGGATTAATGTTCTAAATCACCCAAAACACCCTCAAGTGGTA
The DNA here is from genome assembly GCA_023653785.1 of Ophioderma brevispina. Classification (NCBI taxonomy): domain Eukaryota; kingdom Metazoa; phylum Echinodermata; class Ophiuroidea; order Amphilepidida; family Ophiodermatidae; genus Ophioderma; species Ophioderma brevispina. Next base: position 52,910 of record JAMKCH010085645.1, read on the forward strand.
CATGTCATGCAGTAACAAAGAAATTCCCATTCTAATTAACCCCTTTGTACACTTAATTTTCTTATCAAGCTTTTTGCCAATTTTCTGGTCTTCTTTAATTAGCCCTTCGTACATGTAAAAATGATTTTTCAAATTCAAATGTCTAGTTACACCACTGTTTAATAAGGAATCAAAGCAGGACACTCTTTATTGGTGTGATTACAGGTTTCTAACCCATGAGGGTCACTCACATATATACATCTTCATTATCAACAATATTAAAAGATGGCCAGATTTTAAGCACACAGTGGCAATGCCATAATAAAAGGGGGGGCTGCACCCCCCAAATTCCACAAAAAAGCAAAAGTTCAACTTTTTGGTGATTTTTTTGATAAAAAGGTCCAAAATTTAGAGAAAATTTGACAAGAAAGTCTACTTTTTGGTGATGAAATGTTCAAAAAGTCCAAGGACCATTTTAGGGAGGTTAGGTCCACTTTTTTGAAGTACCGCACCCCCAAAATAGATCCTGCATATGGCCCTGAGTTGAGGTAAAGTAATGATTTAAAGACATGAAATCATGATTACATCTATGCCATTTAAGTCATAATTACACCATTTGGGTTGAATTTGCTTTATTCCTTTTAGGGTCTGTTTCATAAGTTCATTAATTAAAGGCGCTATCAGTGATTTGCTAAATCAGAAAATTGAAAAAAATCATCAAAAATCAGATTTTTGCATGTCTGTAACAAGTACAGGTACCCCAACATATCCTGCAAATGATAAGGCCAGAAGCAAGCTAATAAGTACAAAATCTGATATTTTAGTCATTAGTGTCCGAATGGACACTTCCTATAACAGGTAATTGAATGGAGCTTCATATCTTCGAAAACTGCCATTTTCTTCCTTTTCTGTTGATTCTTTAGTTGTAAAAGTAACTTATGAAGATTATACAGATATATCCTTCACCTTTAAGCTATTTCTGCAAATTTAAAATATTTTGTCTCATCCGGATGAATCACTGATAGTGTCTTTAATGAGTATGGGTAGCACTTTTATATTGGCATAACACCCCACCACCACTCCAACCCACCCTCATGTGGGTGCACTAACTGTTTTGCAGTTAAACTCTGTTGGAATATGCATAGATATTCAGATTTTAAAATCAGGGTGAAGTATTTGAAATCAATTTGAGACCCCACACAGTAACAATGCATGGATATCAAATGGAGTACACACCGGCCCTAAACCAAACTTCCTATTAACCTAAAAAATGCACCTTTAAACCATCAACCTATATATTCCGATGCATCTCATATGGTAACAACCATTTCATGCAAGTCTTTGTAAGACGTTAAATATCACATCACCGTCGCAGTTCATTCCAAGCACACAGCCATCGCGAGCAATGCGTGTCACACGTCTAAAATAGTCTGCAGGTGACGGGAGCTTTAAAGTCAACTATGCCGCATGAAATGATCAGCTGTGGTTATTGCACGACCTTTTTATGAATTCATGTTAATGTCAGACTTCAATTCAAAACATAGTGCCTGTGTGAGCTTGACACTCTATAGGCTGTTCAGCTTAACCTGATGCATGACTAAGTATTTTGGATCGTTTTTTAACTTGGATATGCCCAGTAGGTGCGACTCTAAACACTGCCATGTATATGTAATTTTCAATAGCACATACAGTCAATTCCTACATATTCCTTAATTTGATTCTGTTTTCTTATTATGTAGTTGACTCCTGTGATCTACATACATAGAAATTTGTAGATGATGATCATTGTTGTGTTTTATCAATAACTTTGTTGTTATCATCATCGTTATCTCTCTTTAATGTCATCTCATCATCATTATCGTTATCGCTATCATTAGCGTCATTGTCATCATTCTCTGTATCATTGTCATTATCGTCGTCATCATCATCATCTTTCTTTATCATTGTTCTTTTTTGTTGACGTGGTAATCATCATCTTTTTATTCTCCATTTTCATCATCATCTCTCTGTATTGCCATCATTATATCTATCGTCATCATCATTGCTATCTCTGTCTTAATTATCATCACCTTTATCGTCGTTGTTGTTATATAGGTCTATTGTCATCTTCCTCCTTTACATCACCGTCATTGTCACCTTTTTCTTATTTATATTACCATTAGTATTTTTTATTGTTACTGTTGTAATAATCATAAAACCATAATTATTTTTCTCCTACTCCTCTTCATTTTTATTAACTTTATAAAATACTTTTGCTTTTAGAATTACAGTACTTACCAAATTAAAATACACATTACAAGTACTGTTCAGATAATTCTTTTTATTTATTTTCTAACACGTATATTACTAAAAAACAAGTGTTGTCTGTATTTTTCTATCTGTCTGTCTGTCTATGTGTTTCCTTGTGCTTTGACGTATGGAGCTGATATTTGTCACATGGGTGGGGATAGACAGTCTGAGGGTTGTTATCAGGGTTTCAAAGTGACCCACAGGTCAAATGTCATCTTAACAAAGCATCACATTTTTTAGAAAATTACAATGATCTGATTAGCATAATCAATGGCACAATCTAGTATTAAGCTAATGAAGCTGGCATGATACACCGGCATGATACACCAGCACACACGTGTAGCTACACCTGTGTTAATCATCATCATGTGCAAGGTCTAATGGTCACGATTTATGTCCTGCTAGCTAGCTCATATGAAAAACTTGTCACTGAAATAATAAAAACCAATCCCTTCGTATAGTTACTGATGATATGTGGTAATATGTACTGGCATTCCATGATCTTTTAATTAATAATTTGGTTTCGACACAGTAGAAGAGGGGTCACTGACGGGACATGGTTCAAATGAAGCATAGAATTTGTAATTGTAATCGCAGACCGATTTTCAAAAATAACCTACTTATTTTTAATCCTTTTTACAT